>JABWIB010001700.1:38893-55898 GCA_016617825.1 Platyplectrum ornatum | reverse complement strand
TACCCTAAATACAGATACCCAATATTGTTTTTAAAGAAGCAACATTTGCNGAAAATGCTACATTTTCGTTATAGCACAAAATAATTCAGTTTTGTCCTTAATACAATTTTTTTTAACTACTGTAATAGAAAATAAAGAACACTTAAGACGCCTTAGGAAAAACAATGGTCTGTGGTACAAGTTTTACTTTCTCTCGGGCCCTATTATCATCTCATTCTGATTTTTATAGCCAACAGATTAAAATGCTAGCAATGCAATCTTTGATCTCCCCGTTCGCTGACACAAATTCTTTCTACGCCCCCAACGTGTTCTTCAGAGGTAATTAGTACTAATTAAAAGGTTTCCAACAGCCTCTGGTTCTCTTCCCCCTCCTGCCTCTCTCCAAGGAAAGTGCATTGTGCCTTTGAAATGCAAGAATCACTCACTCTCTGTTTAACTCAGGCGTCAAGTGGACTTCTGTAGCTTCATTATATTAGAGAAGGAAACACAGTTCTGCTTGTCAATGGTATTTGTATTGTGTCACTGCGCAGCCCCGATCTCAATCACTAGAATTCATATGGAAACCCAGGTTCTNCACATAAAATCACTGTTTGGTTTGACCCTGTAAAAGAGGAGGTCATGTTCATTGCTCAATTTGCACAAAATATTAGACAGATTGTCATGTAAACTGATGATAAATTACTGAAACGCATGTAAGATCTACCTGAACATCTGTTCAAGTGATTATTCAAACTGTTTTTAAATGTATGCGGAATACAGACATACAAGTACCAGGTTCATCATACCAATCCAGGTCATTTGGAGTGATATTACAATAGTGTGTACATTCCCATGATCTTGATTGTAGCGGAAATGAAAAGTAACGATCACTATGGTACGATGTCAGACAAAAGTGGGTAGTGTTTTGTTCAGTACAGGCAGATACCCNAGTAGTGTGTATAGTTTTACAATTGTTTCTGCAGATGAAATTAGATCCAGACCTCTGCTGCTGCACTCAGGTGCACCCCAATCCAAATCCCCAAAATATACTACATGCAGTGTGGGAGCTAGTACCAAAAACATGACCCTGTGCTTACCTCAGCATTTACAGTATAACCCCAGCATTTACAGTATAACGTAAATAACTCTTACTATGCTTTAGGAGAGATGATGATGTCAGATATGTTGCCTAATTTTGCACATATGAATTGGTAAAATGGTACGCATTATNATTGGTTAGGTGTGTACACCACAACCCAATAATCACTTGTAGGCCTGTAAAACGATATGTTATAATTGTGAATAAACGTAATGATGTTTATCTAAATTTANTTTGACATGTTCATGCTGCCTCTTCAATCACTGGATGATATAGAATGGCAGAAATTCAACAAGTTAAACAAAAAATATAACAAAATAAAAACAGAAGGGAGCAAAAATCATATGAGTAAACACTTCAATTAGAGTATAAAGGGTGAAAGGACCCTAAAGACCTCTCTCTCCTCTTTAGCAATCACCAAATAAAAAAAAAGATTGGAGCCGACAGGTAAAACCAAGAGCACATGTTACTGTGAGCCTTCAGTAAGTGTTTACTTACTGCTGCACAATGAAAACGCATAACACCATCCCCTTACAAAATAGGGCCATACACACGTGAAAGAGTCTCTAGGGAAGCATGCAGTGCGTATGATCACCACCCAGGAATACGCTGTGCTCCTGCTTATCAGTGCTTGTGACTTCATGATTCCCCTTTGTTTTCCTGGGCNATTTAGCTAACAAGTGCAGACATATAGCTGGGTCACATTTATTTGGTCTGTGATTGAGAATGGAAATGTTTACATTTAGTGGGGTTGTTGTATTCCTCGTCTTGGGTAGCTATATTTTGTTCATGTCCTTTAAGCAGAGTCTTTATGGATACGTAATTAGCTTATAAGGAATGTAACCTGAAGTAGTTAAAAATGATGACTAAATTGTTTTAGTTCTTAAAAGAAAGAGATACAGTGGAAACATTCCTTGCAATTTTCAGAGAAAAAAAGCAAGTGTATGCTAAAGACTATTTCACAGAATCTCATTCCTCCCGAAATGAGTGTGTCAACCTGGCAGCTTCTATGCTACTCCTACCCCCCTTCTTTCTCTGACAGATAAATTATTGAATCAAAAGAAAGAATGCCATTAAAATCCCCCAGGTTACAGAGTGTCAGAAACAGTTTAAAAAGATCCCCCATTCATTCTCCAAAACATGCAGTGAATCTCACTAATGCGTGTTTATCATGTATAATGAGACAAAGGTAATAAAGGAAGTACAATTGCATAGGGTGTAAGTCTAACTCCATCTCTCAAGATACCACAGCTATTCACAGGGAAATAATGATGACAAAAAAGAAAAACAATAAAAGAAATGCTTTCTTCAAAATGAAATTCAAGTGAAACGTAGACAGAAATTATTTTTGTATGTAGTTGATGTACATTCTGAACAGTGCATTAGGATGAAATCCAGAAGTTTTAGGTCAATTATATTGTCAGTGGGTCTGAAATGCAAAGCTAAGCGCAGAGCAGGAAATATAAGAAAGCAGTTAAAAGCCACGAAAGAAAAAATGCTGGGAAATCCTGAAAGTTTCAGTTCATNTCAAATATATATGTTAGAAAAATAATACACAGTGATGCTAAAGGTTAAATACTGCGCTCGTGAGACCAAGGCGATCCAATCGTCAGTGGGTAGGGAGCACCTTTAAATACTGAATGAATGACAAATGTCAGTCATTAAGTGATATAAATATCAATGCAGACCTCAAACCAGAGTACCAGCTAATGACATACTGGAGAATCTGCCCATAGCTCTTTACCAATGAAGTACAGTGGTTTAAAGGTGCAAGTCCATAAATTAAAAACCAAAATAAAACTGTTAATCATTCATTTTATTTTATCAGATTACGTAGCATTTTACAATTTTAACACTCATGACATGACTGGGTGGTAACAGACAGAATGAGATGGTAAGTGGACCACCCTCTTCGCAAGCTTACCCTCCCATAGGAGCTTTGGGATTGATACATGGGACAAGTGCTATATAATATACATTGGACCAGCCAGGTTGTATGGTAAAATGGCCTAGCTAAGATTCCTTTGAGTGCATTATAGCTTGTAATATTTATGTTGCTGATATAGCATCTCCTAAGTGCCAAACGGCTAAGAGCCAGGCTCTCTCACCTTCACCCCCCTCCCCCCAATGCAGGTCAGACAGTAAATAGACACAATCACTACACTGAGGCCTAAAATTACTAAGCAAGAAGATTGCAGGGAGATTGAAAAGTGGGGATGTTGCCTATAGCACCAATCAGATTCAAGCTCTCATTATTCAGTAATTGTGGTTAAAAAGGGGGCACCTTTTTAGAACAGGACCTAATTGTAAAAGGTGTCTATGAATTCTAGATAGTTGGCCACAATAGCAGTTGCCTAATACAACACTACTTACCTAAATATAACTTGGCGCCTAAAAAACGGTGGTCATTAATAACGTAAGGAGTGCAAATAACAAAGGAGTGCAAACAGCGACCATCCATTGGCAGTGGGGGTCATAACCTGAGACCTGGCTCCCATAACTAAATGACTTGTGTACAATTAAGACCACATATAAACTTAACTCAATACTGTTGTAACACTTACATCAGACCCCCCCACTGCTACCACCGCATGTGCAACATGTCAGCAGAAGAAATAACATCCTATACTAAGAGGGAATAAAGGGGTTAGGGAGTGAGGGTGGGAATCACAAGAACAACAGAGGGCTAAAATTTGGTTGTCTAACAATATAAAGGAAGAAACTCTTCCCCTAGACCCCAGCCCTAGCTGAATCCTATAGGGTAACCTACGTCTCACCTAACTGGGAGGGGGAAAAGGAGATCTCGCCCCAGTCTTGCATTCATTATAATTTATAACTAAGCATTCCTCATTCCCAGTCATAACATTTATTGTTTGGTTGTATTTTAAATATTCCATTTCAGTATGTCAAGAGATTTTCAGAAACCTTACTCTGACCCTGTTTACGTCGGGCAACCATCAGGGTTGCCATCACCCGACTCTTTTTGTATGTGGTCCCACAATTTCTTGCGGTAGTACTTAAAAATTAAGCAATTAGTTGAGCTCTGTATGTGATAAGTTCATCTTCAACCTAACACACTATCTCCAATATGTGACTCTGGAGATATAGCTCCACAGAGCTTATGAATATTGTAATTACCCATGGAGCATTGCATAGCATATATAATACTCCATACACCATAATGGTGATCTCCCTAAGGATAAAATCCAGTGGCGTAGCTATAGGGGTAGCAGCGGTCGCGTCTGCGAAAAAAAAAAAAAGACGCGATCGCGACCATGACCTGGAGCACTGGAGCTGCAGAGCCACAGATCTCTCCCACTGTCCCCTTCCTGCTCCCTCTCCACTACCTGGAAAGACAGCATCAGGTGGGTAATTTCCTCCCCCCCTCTCCTTACATACATACACACACATACACATACATATGCTCATTCATACATACATACACACTCACATTCATACATACGCTCATACATACACACACACATTCATACATACACTCATACATAAACACACACATTCATACATACATATGCTCATACACGTACACATTCATACATACATACACATTCATACATACATACACATACATACACATTCATTCATATGCTCATACATACACAAATTCATACATACATACATACATACATACATACACATTCATACATATGCTCATACATACACATTCATACATATGCTCATACATACACACATTCATACATACATACACATTCATACATATGCTCATACATACACACATTCATACATATGCTCATACATCATGGTTGCCAACTTTCCCTGAATATCAGGGAGACTCCCTGAAAAGTGGGTGATCTCCCTGACTCCCTGAAGTGCTGGATAATCTCCCTGATGCTCATTCAGGTGAAGAAGACATTGTGTTCTATTTCTATATAGATAATGAAGTTACTGGTTCTCCTATTTACATCTATTCACAATGAAAGTGATTATTTACTGACAATTTAACAGACAAGAAATACTGATGCTGCTATTTTTATTGTGAAATAGTTCTCATGGCAGAGCTAGACACACCCATGGGTGGAGCTAACCACAGGACACACCCTTTTTGTGCAGCGCTTGTCAAAATCTCCCTGAAATCCATTTGCAAAAGTAGGCAACCATGTCATACATACATACACACATTCATACATACATACGCTCATACATACATACACACACACACACACACATTCATACATACATACGCTCATACATACATTCATACACACAAACACACACACACACACATACATATATGTGGGTAAACAGATAGAATTTTTTTTAATATAAGTGGGGGGGGGGCCCAAACTGACCTTTTGCACCTGGGCCCATGAACCTTTAACTACGCCCCTGATAAAACCTGTACCCCCCCAGTACAGGTTTCATATTTTACCAACAAATAGTCAAAACTTTCCAACCTTTTAATGCATTCCATGCAAAGGAAATGAGAAGCTTTTTTCTGTAAGCTGATGATCCAAAACAAACACCAGCATCAGCAAAGACATGTCAAAGAAGGAGAGTCCTGAATAAGATGCGTTCCTCTGATAACACAATGGTGCCATGGCTTTTGGGGATAATTTGCTTATTTACATCTCCATGCAACAAGTAAGTTTTGTTTTGGCTCCTGGCTATTGTATCTTAACAAACTCATTGTTAATATATCAGACAGAAACTCAAGTGGAAAATGTCAACACCCGACAAAGCAATTGCTGAAGTACTTCATTGATGGAAGCCCTGAAATCTAAACAATGGAAAGATGTTTTTGTTAGTTTGTTGTGTATACTTATNTCTATGGGAATATTTATGTGCACTTTGTACTAGTACAAACACTAAATAAAATGCCCTCAAAGATCATTTACATATTTTAAAAAAAAATATTTGAAAAAGCGAGTGTGGAATAAAGAATTTTACAGTGTAACTCAACATACTCTTATGTCATACATATACTGAAATGAAAGGTCACAAAATCGTCATCTACATTATCATAATGTTTTATAGTAATATAAAACTATATTATTTTATTAGAACAATAAAACATAGNAAACATATTTTAGTGATGAAAACAGCTGCTAACAGTACTTATTTTGCTGGTTCTTAAGATTTTATTGTAAAATAAACAAAGTCAAATACATTTCAACATGTCATACAGGATTTTCATGTTCACACAAGGTTGGTGCTTTCTGACCCTGCATTTAATAAGTCATAAAATATATTTAATTTCTTTAGTTTTCTTTTAGCCTTGCCAGNGTAATTGCTCAAAAGTCTTAATATATTCAATGAGTGTGCCCTAATGAAAATTGAGATCATTTGGGGCAGGTATAATGGTTATACATAAGACCAGACATAAACAGAACTAAATTCCATGNCTGGCAAACGTAAATTTCTTAGTTTCAGTAGTGTCACAAATATATCTAATAGTGGACCGGATCCTTCTTTAATAACAACTGCACGCACGTATGCTCTTTTTATATNCCTAGCTGAAAAATATCAAGATAGAGGAAAATACACTGTGGCTCAATTGAAAATCGAGGAGCTGACCCAGAGTTGCGCATCCACCATTTTTTAGACCAGGCAATTTGTAAATCCGCACTGCGCATGCAGTGACATAGAAAGTTACAAGGATATGCTCGTATCTGCAACTGGCCTTGAATCGGGGGAGCTATGTGATATGTAAAGTAGATTATGGCCATTACAAATATCAGTCTTGTGCATTCGCTTTTCTTGCACCCTGTTCTTACAACTTTATGCTTACACCCAGTAAGCACGCAAATGCTTAAATACAGCAAATAAAAAAATGCTCACACATTTTTCTTTAGAAAAAACGCATATTTTGTATTGTGTTTCTGCAATTTGGACTTTTCTGCATAGTTTTTATGTGTCTACAAATATATACTATACAAATATATACAATATGTCATAGAACACGGTTCTAATTCAATAGTCCACAAACATTCAACATAGCATTACATTTTTCAGGCATAAGCAGACAAATAAGCATATGTAGTAATAATAATAATNGTATTTACCATTATGGTATGGAGAGGAGGGGCCGATGATAGTGCAACTTCAAGCTTATGATTAACATTTAAAATGGCACAAAAAATACAAATAGTAAGGTTTGAATTAAAAGAAAAGCAAAGGACAACTGAGGTGCAGTTGAACACATTCCATTTCTCACCCCTCAAACATTTAAATGAACACTCCTTGAGAGCAAAGTACAAAATGGTAACCTTGAGGCGCTGAGTGGCAGTAAGAATTATGGGTTATTGTACTGTCAGTGTTCTAGACAACTGAATGATGGGTTACTGTGTTATTTAGACAATCAAAAACTTGCAAGGGAATGTGACAGATTCTGCAATGTGAAAGCTTCTGACATGCAACATGAGCATTTGTAAAGGGACAAAATGTTATCTAAAAAAAAATGATTTGCTGGGGAAAAAAAATTACACAGTGCTTTATAGCATATAAAACTTAGGGTTCATTTCCACTGAGTTATTCTCAGATTTTGCACAGAAATATGACAATGTACAACAATGGCATAGACAACAGCAAGGATTAAGTTACTATGCAACTGTATTGCCAAATAGAACAAAAAATGACTATGCAGACTTTTCCCTGAATTCGACAGTTCTATTTGTTGCACAATAGCAAAACCATATGCAATCATATGTGAAAAAACTGTCCAATAGGTGTTAATAAATGAACAATTTCATCACTCTTCTTCTGAGACACTAAATTCATTTTCTGTGATATTGTCAATTATTACGATTTAAAACCTTTTTTCAAAGACAATATTAAATGCTACTAATAAAACTTAGAAAAATAGTAGGTACCTTATATGGCACTGGTTTATATACATCTTTATGACTGGTAACAAAGATTAAGTCGTAGTTGCCTTATTAATATTCACGCTACCTTATTCTTCAAAAACCTGGACACTCAATAACGTATCTATAGTTTCACCTGACATTTGCCAAAACCAAAATGACTAACTGCTTTGGTAAGGTCCTTTATNTAACAATATTGGGGCTCATTTCATTTCAGCTAATCACAGAAGCTGAAACTTGCTGCTTTTCATAGAGCCGAGAGAAAAAAGGAGCNAGTTTTTCCCCTTATGCAAACTGCATAAGGGCTGCAAAAACTTTTGAATTGGCCCTATTGAATCTTACGTTTATATATTCTTTCAGGGTTGTGTTAAATATTTTGTATGTATGAAATGATTCTGCTTACAAAATGATAAATACTATAACTTCATCTGTGTGCTGGAAATGGTCATGTGTGAGATATTCACATTTATCTAAAAGTTTACTTTGGAGTATTTGGTCACATTTCTCAAACATAGTAGTGTCAGTAGAATGCATATCCTAGAAATAGGTTGACAATATAATAACTATTCAAATAAATATTCAAGTACATTATAAATCATAAGACAGCAAATGTATGAAGAAAGGCTGTAATAAATTGATTAAGAAGAAAGATTTTTAGGTTGATAATATTCTGACTATGCATGCTAGTTATACCACACGTAAATACCTAATACCAAGCAATTGGTTTATGAGATTGGTGACTTTTTTTAATTTTAACTTCAGAGATTGAGAAATAATGGTCACTCGGGTCAACTTTACATCACTTAAAAGTCAGAGATCAAACATATGGGGGGAAATTGACTAAAGGTCGAGTTTTGGTGGTGAGAATTTCTGTTCACACCCTGGCGAAGCAAAGATTAGTTATTTGCCGAATTGCATATTACTTCCTTATTTATAATGAATACCAAAATGGTACAGATGTATGTGTAATACACATGAACAAAATGTGTAAAGGTTTTGTTACCTTTACAAAACAATGTCACACAATTGTGACAAATCAAAGTTGTTAATTTAATTATATAATACATTTTTTTTTGTAGGAAATCCGACTTTAATATTTAATGATTACAATAATAGACATCTTTAATTTCAATGTAGGAATAATTAAAGTACAACAAAATAAAAAACACATAAAGGTCACACTTACAGAAGGATCTAGTTTTAATGATACATTCAGACCACATAACTGTTTGCCATAATCAGTTTAGTACAATAATATGTTTAAGAATAAACGCGTAGAACATGTTTTTGAGTTTAAAATATAAAAAAACACAAACACACTTAAATGCAAAAAAGGTATGCAAGATAAAATGTATTAGGGGGTTGATGGATGCCTAGCAAGATTTTAAAATTCGCATACAAAAAGCAGGTCTGTTTGTACAGACGAGTTTTAGAAAACTCACATGTCATTTGTAAAAAAAAATAATAAACCCAAAGTTAGAATTAATATTTCCTACACCCCGCCACCCTCATCAATGGTTTTAAAGCAGCATGATAACTTCACACCACTCATGTCACTTGTTCTGTGCGGACAGGCGGCATGGTACTAGGCCTTGCTTAGGGTGCCCAGAGACCTAGCACTGGCCCTGCCTAGGCCCTGTCAGGTATCAGCTATNTCTNTCCAGTTTAAACATGCTGGGACGTGTCGTTTGACAACACCCGGAGAGCCGCACTTGGGTACAACATACCCTAGTGCATCTAGTGAGTAATATCAGTGAATACAAGTGGCTCAAATACTGTCAACAAGAACAACAAGACACTGTCACCAAGTACATAGACGTATACAAGTCACTTTATATTTATGAGACAATGTAATGTTTTTTTTATTTAACTGCTAAATAATAGTGGTTTAGAATGATATCTCTAAACGGTTTAAACCCTATTTCAGTTTTCAGAAAGAATAATGAGATCCCTTGCATAAGTTGAAACCATGAAGTACTACAGAAACAATTACACTTTTTTGTTAACAGTGTCTGAGAGATTATAAATTANATGTGCAGCTAAATAGAGATAGGTGAAGGGTTTTGAATATTTGGAACATAATTTCTCAATCAAAGGCCATATTGCCAAAATGGTTTGCACCTAAATGAGGGAGGGTAGCTGTGCTAGTGCAAATAGGATATGGTGGGTCAGACAAGCAAGTATCTATGGGATAGGCAATGGGATCAGTAAGAGGGATTTTAATAAGGGGTCTGGGGGGAGGGAATTATAGACCATAAGGAGGGGTAAGTGTTAATAATTATAAGGAACAATTCATATATAAGGAAAAAACAATGGGAGGCAAGTGTAAGCTGGTATATGCAAGAAGGGCAGTAAAGGCTGTAAAACGGTCATGTTTTAATTATGGGGGACTTTAATCAGGCAGACATAGATTGGAGTATTGAGACTTGTAGTACAGGTAAGGGTAACAGGTTTCTAAACCTAAAAAGAATTTCCTCCACATTGTTTAATGTTGTTGAGTAAATAAAAAAATATGTTGTTTTTTTTATCAAAACCTAAGCACTAAAGCCTAAATTTTTAGCCTAAAAAAACTAATTATTAACTTCTGGACACTTGGATTAGTTTTGAATTAATAATGAATGTGATTCTAATTGCTACATTTGACTGTTGGCTACACATGAACTTTCTTAATTTTTACTTGATTAAAATATAAAGAAAAACTGTATTAAAATATAATGATTGGGAAAGCAGGTGCTTCTGGAAAGAAATTAATATGATTGTTAATTGGTGCATACATTGGACCTGATCCAGAGTTTATGGCGGCTACAAATTGCGGTATTTGTGCTATTCAGATTTGCATGTCTATTGAAAGTCATATAAATATATTTTTAAGTTTAAACAGATATACAGAATACAGAAATATAGCAATAAACATGGCATTTACAATTTAAAACTACATGGTTTTTTACAACTATTTTTTATATAACTAGTCTAACCCAAGATAAGTTCTTTTTTCATCAGCAAACATGAATTTACATGAGTATAGACTAATGTTCTATTTTTCAGTTTTATTATAATTGTAAATAAAAGCCTGTTCGATTTTTTTCTATGTTTTATACACTTTTAAGTGGAATCAGGCTTTTTACAGTTTGTGGTGTACCCTTTCTCTCTCNCACACACATTTCATTATGTAGCAGTTTACCATAAATACTAGGATTTGAATTTCTCCCAAGTAATGCATTAATACGTACAAACCCATTAATTCTTGCCTTTTTGCTAATATATGAGTATCCACAATAAATAAACGACTGTTCTGCCATGTAGAAACCAAGATAACAGGCATCAAGGAGAACTGAAAGGCAAAGCACTTATTCTTCAGACAAGTACCATAGAGTTATACTCATGAAATATTAACCCTTTTCCTCCTGAGAAGATGTAAAGGACATCATACTTTTTTTGTCAGTCAGTTTATTGTGGCTATACAAAGTCCACTAACATATAAAGGTCTGAAATAACACCACTATGATAACAAGAAAATATTTAATATTTTTGGTTTTATTTATTTCAATATGCATGGTTTGCAGTGAATTTGTATTACACANAATTCATGTTTGTTTTTCACTTTTATAATTTTTTTTCATTTGACCATTTACTATTAGGTGGTTGAACATTTGAACACAATAACTAATGAACTACTTGTCTCTCCTGGGAACTAATATGCAAGTATAGTATGTACTATACATTTTAACATTTACATGAAGTGTTTCTATATGGTACCTTATACAACGACTTGGTCTAAGCTTTTACTGAATGAATGTATATACCTCATGTGAGAAGGAGCAGTAGTAAAGATAGTAATGTCTATTCAATTACAGTTACACATTAAGGCTAACTTTCAAGAACAGTGTATCACACCTGAGCACATTCCACGTGCTTTGGCCTGTCTGCCTAGCGGGGCGCATGCTAAGCTCTTGCACATGGCTCATTAAGGCCCCAAAACTCAAGGTCGACACTGAGTCTGAGACTTCTGCTACATTCCCTGTATATCTAAAGCCTGGGCCTAAAGTCCATCTCTGCCCTGAGGTAGTTCAGGTTTCATTCACATGCACAGCTTTAATTTTCCACGTACCTGCCCTCTAGCACGGAGTTATTAAACATACAGGTACTTCTCTGAANTCTAAACTCACCTGCAGCTTTACTGAAGTCTTCTGGCAGCACTCAAGAGACCTCACTGATTCCCTCACCAATCAGAAAATATGTACCTAAACTCACAGATCTCTGGATGGTAACTTATTGCCCTGTATTAGAATTCNATCACCACCAGCTACTGGCTGGGTGTACTTTGCTACATAATACTCATTGGGGACAGACATTTTTATGGAGAATCACCAAAATGGTGTGTGGTCATGAAAGTTCTGTCTGCAGATGGACAACTCATCCTTAAGGAAGTGTTGGTTATTGGCTTGACATTTATTCCAAATCATGTTTCAAAGGCTCCTTAGTGGGTCGGATGTGACTAGAGGAATGCTACCTCCAATATGTGGCACTACAGATTGTGCTACATTTCCTTACTCATGTACTGTATTTTTATTGTCATGTCCAGAATCTCACCTGAGACCCTGTCCATCCTAGCAATACCACCACTTGCTGTAACCCCAAGATTCAATGATACCTCAAATCTGCATCACTGCTCTTAGTAAGCCAGTCTAATTACCCACATTCACCTGAAAGTGTGTATGATCAGGGAAGTCCGATAATCTATCACCAACATCTCTCATGAGGGTAAACTTTTCAAGTGTTCTTGTGGACTTTAAACCAGAGATCACCTCTTTACATTCCCATTAAGATGTCCTGAACATAAAGATCTCTGTCAACCTCAAGAGAACATCCCCCCACAAGTCATGCAGAAACAATCTAAAGCATATGTAATGTCCCTGTGTATGTACTCGGCTCATATTTGCCATATTTTATTACCAGTTTATTTCAATGTCTAGTTTCTTATGATTCCACTAATGGCCTGCTTCTTGACATAGCTCACAGGGATCACCATCCTGCAGACCACTGTCCAAGGGACATTATTGTATGTTCTGCTATTGCTGGACCATAGAGACTATCCCTTACAATGACTCACTGATCCAACAGTATTCTTTAGTTAAATATGACCATAACTTTCCAAGGCAAAAGTAAAAAATGGGTTAATAATTCACAGGCTGTGTAATGTCAGTGACTAGCCAAATCACTTCCCAGTAATGAAATGTAAATGACCCATTGCCGCATATATTGCATATACATGACACTTTTCAAATTGTGTAAGTATGTGGACAATATATTATACGTTCATTATGTTCAAGTAATGACAAATATAGGAAACGTGAATAACATTCTTTGTCTCTTAGCTTAGAGGAAGATAATGATATCAAGGTCATTCCATTAGTGATCATTGCTGCTCTTAAATGAAACACATATAACCCCAATCCAATTAATGAAAGGGGGGTAAGGGAAGGCACTTCCTACACATACTAACAGAAAATGGATGCGTTAGACTATACTTCATCCAGACATGTGTATTAAATATGTTACAATTAAAAAAACACAGTCACAATATTTCCCAAAAATGGAAATCTATATATTTCTAAGTGAAATTTTCCAGTAACATACCGGCAATACAAACAATAAGATACAACCTAGAAGCCCTACTTATGATAAATGTATTACCAGCTAGAAAGTTTTGTTTTATTCACCATCTGTATGGTCTCCCATAGTGTTTTAGGGGGCTAACTATTACTCCTCTTGAATTTATGAAAAACTGTAACCACCCATCAATCACAATTTACTGCAGTGAAAGTAATAGCTGGCTACACACTAAAATAATTATGGTAAACTACCAGGTCACTTGCTTATCATATGAGGAGAGCATTGCACTTATTTATATTAATTCAGATCTGTAAAGTAAAAGTGTGACTAATTTTAACAAAATGTAATACCCACTCAGTATAGAAGCCAGAAAAAGATGTTTCCCCATAGCAACCAATCAGATTCAAGCTCTCAGTTTNATTTTACATACTGGAGAATGTGAGCTTGAATCTGATTGGTTGCTATGGGCAACATACCCATATTTCAATCTCCTTGCTTAGTTAATTTAGGCCTAGGCCTTTTCTGCCAATAATGACAGTTTCAGCACATATGTTACTGTCCAACAATGGTGCAATATCCACAATGTCTGCTACAGTCTTTACAGTACTGAAGGATTCAGTAGGGAAATGTCTTAGTGTGGACAGCACAAATATCAGGTGCATAAGTGTGACTAAAATGCCAGTGTATTTACCACCAACTCTTAGTTCATAACAATGTCAACCGCTGGGATAGCCACTTATTAAAAGGGATTTGCTGCTTTTCCCTCCTGAAATTCTGGATTTCTAAGTAATGACTGTTTAAACCCCTTTTGTACAGTTTTTCACGAGGACCAACCAGACAGCAACAAGGGGTTGGAATGTATCTCTTGGGGAATTTGGGCACATCGGCTATGAGCTTGTACATATCGTATTGTATCATATTATATTCTGGGATACAGATGACAGAACCTAGCCACAACACTACTGATTTGGATTGATTAATAAATTGTAATCTACGAAACTAGGCAAAATGAACGGATGATTGTATGTGTGGTCAGGAAACCTGGTCAAGAAGCATTTTCTGCATCCAGGCTCAGTACCATCCCCAGTGTAGAAGAGGTCTTTGGTCTGAGAAGCCACAATAGCAACTACATCTGTCCTGACCATGTATAAAACCTGATGCACGAACAGCAGAGAGGGCAAAATTAGGCCACACCGGAAGAGGTAGTATGCAGGTAGTGGGACTGCACTTTAATTTATAAAGAATAGAAACATCCAGCATGTGTATGGTCGCTACACTGCAGCAGGTGTCATTTAAAGCTTGTGGAGCAAGGTGTATGTAAGGGCTTAGCCAAGCCCATATTGTACACTGTACATGCTACCCCCCACCCACTGTGCATACTTGCTGTATGCACCCGTCCCGTTTGGCATATATTGCATAACTTATGTAATTTACATACGCCAAGTGTGCATACATCAGTCATTTATGTAAGACACTTCTGAACCTAGACTGGGGAAAACAAGTCATTTTCCACAGTCTGGATCCAGCCCTTCATTCTCCTATTACTAAGTGGTAGGGGTTGTACCGACCTGGTTATATGTTAAAAACATTAGGAGCATTTGTGTCACTGTGAGTTTGAGCCTCCTTTCAGTTATTTAGTAAGGACAGGAGTTTTTACCCTTCCTAGTACGGTCCATCTCCTCAACCACAGTTTATATTTACAATGACATATACAGTAACTTACAAGGTGCCTCAGATTCCTTGCCCCACTCTTGACATTTCAGATTTCCTTCTATGCCCATATTTCTTTGGGCGGATGATGGGAATACATTACATTACTATTTACATTACTAATGAAACCCAAGCAAAATCTCAGATCTTAGGGTGGCATTATGTTTTACCTTGTTGCGTCGTGGCCCAGTCATTGTTTCCTAATTTATGTAGTCACTAACTGCTGGCATTCAGTGTATATGAGAACCTAGACATCTACAGGCTGAAGAGAATTTACAACTAATCACAAAATATTTGTGTGTTGATAACATTTTTGCAGACTCTCCCAGAAGTGGGCTGAGTTAGTGGTTTAATAATAATCACTGCATCAGTCCCAATTGTTACTATGAATGGGTGGAATCTGACGACATCAAGCCCCCCCATTCATAGTAATAGTATGTTTTGCTTGCCAAGGGCAGGGCTGCCTTATGCAATGTAGACTGATTATTCACAATCTACAAACGTGTTAACATCTAGGATTTAAACCACAATACAAATGGTATGAAAAAGTTGCTTATGCATTGTGTTGGCTTATTGTACAGTTATAATTATTTATGACTTATGCATTTGAACTGTCACAAGCATATGTTTTAAGAACATCCACCAGATTCACATCACATTACACTGAAGTATCCAGCACTTGCATTTAGATCATTGAGGAAATGGAATGCATCTTGTCCCAAAGGTGCATTGAGATTGGATGCACCTATAACCTGGCAAACTTGTAGAGATCCAGAGGTGTGATTGTGCAAGCTTCGGATTCCATATATGTCTTCAAGAATTTGCATTTGGATGTATGCAGTCAGGTCTAGTTTCTCAGCACACAGAACCATTGGCCACCAAGAGTAGGCGATGGCAATTATCTGCCAATTAAAACTGAGGCACAGACAGGGCATTTAACTTCCCACTGATGGTCCTTGATAAATAAAATCCAGTAATGTGACAGGAGCAGTGCACATTACCACAAATCAATGTAAACTGATTTGATAGAAATGAGAGTGTGAAAATGAGCNTGCAGAGAGGCTGGGGTAGCGGGGACAGAATAGGGACAATAACTAATACAGTACATTATTTCACGTGAAAACAGCATCATCTCATGAAAATGAACTTGTGCAGTTTCCATTGTTACCCATGTAAATATATGTGGATCTTCCCTTTCTTACACAAACATTACAAAATGGCAGGATCTGAGTACAAAAGACAGACTTGTCAGCAGGGGGAGCAGGTGAATACGGCTTTCCAAACATTTTTATTGCTTGGTTTCCAAGTGTTGGCTGCAATTTGGAGATACTCTTGGATATTTCTTTCAACAAATAGCTCAGCCTAAGAGAATTTCCAGATATAATTGCTTCCCATGGTGCTGTATTTTGCTTCCTGGCAAGGCTAAGATTAAAGCATATGGGCTCCACCCAGCAGTCATTACACAGTTAACTAATAATTTCACCACTTGGCAAACGTTCAGTCAAAAAGCTGGCAGAGGGCCTGTTGTTTACTGAAGCTCGGGAAGAGGCATCTGCAACATTACAGAAAGCATATTGTAAAAGGCAACACATACAAATTAAACCTCTTGAGCTATGAGGAAACTGCAGAGGAAATGTATAACTCATTTAATAAAACTTGAAGGGAATATGCAGCTGAGAATTAGGTATTGTTTTCAATCATGTAAACAAAAAATGCTGGGAACGGGTTGTGAGTGTTTCATGTCAAACTTGACTGTGTGTGT
>JABWIB010001699.1:55616-65657 GCA_016617825.1 Platyplectrum ornatum | reverse complement strand
CTAGGAACCAGCATCTGTCACCTTTAATACTGATTGCAATTAATTCAATTTACCTCCCCTGCAATTCAACATGGTTTTGCCCACTCTTGAAAAAATCCTTAAATTGGAACAATTTATCTTACTGTGTGTGCCCAGCTTTAGTCATGAGAGTGAAAAGTTGAATCTGGCCCTATGTGCACACATATGTTCAAAATTTACATTTTAGCTTACATACACGCTCTAAAAGTGTGTAAATCATTCAGATTCTCTTTGACAGGAGTTGGACCTGCGTAACTATAAAGAAGTTTTATTGAAATAACTAATTCTAAATATTCACTGGAAAGTTTATTCTCAATAAAATATACAGTAACTTAATTTATTTCATATTTCTTTATTTCTTAGTTGCTGGTGTTTGCAGATTACATGGAATTTATCTTACATTTTTTAATTTTCAAACTGTATTTAGGCTTTAGTAATATATTGTAGCATTTAGGAAAAAATATACAGCTCAGAATTCCAATACTTGAAGCCAATATAGCAAAAACCTCTACAATGACCATATTTTTCCCTTTACTGCTCAGATAGGCTGGGATGGCGCTTATCCAAACACTGCAAAACACCAACATGCTGAAGGTGATGTATTTGGCCTCATTGAAGATGTCAGGTAATGTCCTCACCATGAAAGCCAGAACAAAACTCACAGTTGCCAAGAATCCCATGTAACCCAACATGAAATAAAAAGCCAACACAGAACCCTCATTACACTGAATGATGATTGTACCAGGATAAGATTCCATGTTGAACTCTTGAAATGGAGGAGAAACAGACAACCATACTGTGCCCATCAGAACCTGGACAGATGTAGAACCAATCATGATGCAATAAGGCAGTTTCACTCCCATCAGCTTTCTCCAGCAACTTCCTGGTCTGGTGGCTTTGAAGGCAATACAAACCATGATAGTCTTGGCCAATACAGTCGACAATGTTGCAGTGAAAATGACTCCAAAGGAGACTTGTCTCAATATACAAGTTATATTCTCTGGACGACCAAGGAACATAAAGACACACAGTAGACTCATCATGAGTGAAACAAGGAGAATGAAGCTGAGGTTACGGTTATTAGCTTTGACTATGGGATTATTCTTTAATAAAGCAAATGTTCCTAATATGAAAATAGTTATAGAAGAAAATAAGACAAAGGTGACGGTAAATACCAAAGATAAAGAGTCATTTTTATAGGATAAATAATCAAAGAGTTTTGGAATACATTCGTTCTGTTTCTGATTTGGCCATTCAAATTTAGGACATCTCTGACAATTTTCACTGTCTGCAATAGAAAATAAAAGTGTATAGTTTATTACAATTATATGAAGGTGCAGCTCTGGAATAAGGCCAGTGGACCAGATCCATTCTCAGATGCATATTCTTTTAGGTTGCACTACTTTATTGTGGTAGGATTTATGAGTACCCCTAACTTAAGCACCCCACTCATGGCAGTATGATAACAGAATACTGGATTGTGCGTAAGGGATTAGGCAAACTTTTACTTATCCTATTGTAACAAAAGGTTATCATGCACGCAACGCTGTATCTGTAACTGTTACACACCGATATTATCAGATACCATAAACATTCAAGTCCGTATCCAGTTCTTCCTTTAAGTTCTTATTTGTATAGTCTATAAGTGTTATTTTATGAGTTCTCAAGATATGTTGACGTACTCACACTGTAGCAGTTCTTAGTGTTTTCCGAATGCGTTCTCTCTGTTTCCCTTTGTCTTCCGTACTGCTGCCGCTACTCCGAGATTTCTCACAGGGGGGGGGATGTCCCCCTCCTCTAGCCGGAGCCCAGGCGTTCGTTCGCTGTCAATCTGCGTCTGCCTCGTTCTCTGGCGGGAGATTCAATGTCTCTGGGCGCGAGTGCGGGAACGCCGTGGGAGAGAGAGAAACGAGCTTCTCGTAACTCATAAAGAACTCATAAAATAACACTTATAGACTATACAAATAAGAACTTAAAGGAAGAACTGGATACGGACTTGAATGTTTATGGTATCTGATAATATCGGTGTGTAACAGTTACAGATACAGCGTTGCGTGCATGATAACCTTTTGTTACAATAGGATACTTGTTAATAACCTGAGGGAGGGTTATATATATGTTTACATGATTAGTGCTGTATGTAATTGTAACTGTAAGTGATATATACTCCTGATTTACCTTCTTATAAACTTTTACTTATACAAGGTGAGTCACGGTGTCGGCAAGTCAAGAAATAGTCGTATAGCTGCATTCTATTTTTAACCTGCGTAACTATAAATAATTTTTATTGAAATAACTAATGCTAAATATTTACAGGAAAGTTTATTCACAATAAAATATAACTTCATTTATGTCATATTTCTTTATTTCTCAGTTGCTGGTGTTTGCAGATTACATGGAAATTAGTGCAAACTGAAAGACTACCAAATGAATGTATAATAATGTTTTTGTTTTTCATCACCTGTATGCCCACAGACTACAGTCCAAAAATGTAAAACAACGGCAAACACTATTAAGGCTTGCTACGAAAATCAATCTGTTTGAATTCACGAATTAGGAAAATCTGTTAAGGATTCTTTAAAATAAACTAATTCTCTTAAAGATTATTTGCTGTCTGTGATATACAAATCTTAATATTTCATTAATTTATCAACAAAATTATCTGCAGGATCCACACAACTTACATCATTATCATGAAAATCTTAGGTAGAATTACTACAGTAATTGACTCCATAGAAAGGATTGCGTTACAAAGGAAATTAGAATTTAGGACCTGATTCAAAGTAGTGCATCCGCCTAGTGCATACGCAGATTGGCAATTAAGGACACGGATGCGGTGCAAAGCCCATATCTGTGCCCTTATGTATCCGGCATATTTAAATGATATGATCTTCGTATGAAGCTACAATAGTCATAAACATGTAAATAGACATAGACATGACTTGTGTCTGGTGTGTTTTAAATAAACATTGCCTATCTTCATCTCCACCCCTTCTCTTTTATGACTTGGCCTGATGAAGTGGTCAAAGGATTTCACCATTGGTTAATATATTGCTATTCCTCTTATAGATAACACTATCTTGTAATAAACAATCTTTTCCATTCTTTTGCATGCTGTACTTGAAGGTGTCTTGAAGAATTAGAAATTGCAAATTTAATTACAATTATATCTCTGTATGATGTTTAAAAAATTCAAAACATGTATATTCAGATTGTATTTACCAGATATATTGGATATTTCTCCTTCTGGACAATGGAGGCAATCATTACAACAAATGTGGTGTCCTTTCCCAAATACTTTTCTGTATCCTGGAGCACAGCGGTCAGAGCATCTTCCATGAGGCATCTAGAAAAAATGTCATGATTTATCAGAGCAATAGTATGGGATCCGACCCCAGATGAAGCAATCTGCCTATTAAAACTATTCTATGAAGAATTAGAAACTGTGAGACTAGTCATTTGAAAATCAGTGAAAATTAAGACAAATTTTGTACATTTTGGTAAATTGATTTGTCTGTAGTTTGTTTTTATTAACAGATGGAAAGTACGTAGTCTTCAGAGGTGCACCTTAATTAAACATAACATCTTGGTGCACCTCTGAAGATTATGTGCTTTCTATCTGTTAATAAAAACTTACTACAGACAAATCAGTTTACCAAAAAGTACAAAGTTCATCTTAATGTTCACTGATTTTCAGACATCTCATGATCAGTTATAGATACAATGTGACGTATAAGGGTAGTTTGAGGATGCACAGTTAAAGTAGAGGAGCATTAATGGATATAGATGGACAAAAAAGTCCATCAGTGGCTGACCCAGAAACAGGGGGTATAATAAGACAGGTCAGGCCACCCCTTCAGTGGAACAGAGCACAGTGATAAACAGAAAAGAGACATGATGGGGTGCCCGCGTGGGTGTGCCTTGTCCTCAGGGTGCACTGTGACAGCTGATTCAACACTACAGTGGACCAAGCACTGGTCTGGCTCAGGAGATACCTGTTGGTCCTAAGTGAAAGGGACTCCAGAACCGGTAAACAGACTGGCAGGGGCAGAGCAGAGAGAGGCTATATGTCTCTTTTGTATGCAAAATGACCTAACTTTATAAGTATGCATGCCCACAGACTTTATGGATCTGAATCTTCATGATCCTGACTTCTTTAATGGAAGTTGCTCAGTTTACATTATATTGGTCTTAATATGGTTTGCATGGTCGGTGGGTCCAAATTGCTCATAGTCAAAACAGACCCTTTTTAAGGCTAATTGTGCTTTTTCACTAGCCATATCAATGAAGGAACACCATTTTCATACCTTATGTAAAACAAAACATACACTTGTGACCCTGTATTAATGTGCCAGGTAATTGGCTGTTGATCGATTTGCCACAGCAGTAGCAGGGATTATAAATCGACAATGATGACGTAATCAACTATCAATTTGGGCAAATCCCTTTGAATACATACTAAATCGACAGGGATTTGGGCTTAAATTTACTAAGCAGGGAGATTGCAGGGAGATTGAAAAGTGGAGAAGTTGCCCTTAGCAATTTACATACTGAAGAATGTGAGCTTTAATCTTATTGGTCGCTATAGGCAACTTCTTTTCAATCTCCCTGCAATCTCCCTGCTTAGAAAATTTAGGCCTTGAACCCAAATGAAATACTATAAATCCTTAAGCTATGCCGATTTCAAATCCCTGAATTATGAAACAATTTGAAATCCCACTACGATTAGTAAATTCCCCCCTTAGAGGTGAAACTGAGGAAGACAAGTCAAGATAAAATAAAAGAAGACAGAGTGGAGAGACAGAGATGGGACAGAAAATTAGGAAAACCTCCATTTTGCATAACATCTGTAATTCTGATTCAGACTATTTTGTTTTTGTTTACAAAAAGGAATTTATAAAAAAAATATTCAAACTAACTCAGTGTACCTTGTCATTTTTCCACATTATAGACTGTGAATTAATATGAAGCTGCTGATCAAGTGAATTAAATTCACCCAAATATTTTGGATAAACGTCAAAAAAAGTACCATTTCTTACACATATATAATTCCATATGTGCAGCACATTCGGCAATTCTCCTTTCTCATTAAAACATATTGTTCTATTATTTGGATCACTGAAGTTAATACTTTTTACAAAGTTGGTCAGCTTTAAATAACAATAAAAAAATCAATTAGCAGAAAATATTTTGCATATTATTAATATAAACATGTAACAACCACACTGATTGCTTTCATGTTATTTCCCTATCTGACTCAGATGATGGAAGCAGTAACTTGTTGTATAATGCAAGCACACAATGACAATGTTTCTCAGTGGGATCTTTGAGGCTTTTTCAAAAAACATACTTAAAATCTGTCCATCACATTTGTATTTTTCACAATTTGCTAATCTAGAAATATTTTTAGTTAATCAATGTCTTTTAATTAATTATTTTACCAACAATATTCACTATATAATATTGAAGATTGTACTGTGATATATAATATTGAAGATTGTACTGTGATAAGATTTCACAGTACAATCTTCCTCAGTGATGATTCTAGATATGAATTATATTTTTTTCATCATTAAGTGTTTATTAAAGAAATTTTTGCACAATAAAAGGCGTACAGAAAAAAGAGAGGGGAAGAATCTTATGGGGTACAAAGTCAAACAAAATAACACAGTTTAAAATTATAGTCACAAAATACCTCCCGGGGTAATGGGGAGGGATAGGAGAGGGCCGACAAGAGCACAGGCATCACAACTAAAAACAGGGCAAAGAGCCATATAAGGAGACATAAGTAAAGGGAATGCTAGCAGGAATTTCACTCAGCTGGGGTGAATAGATTAAATAATCAAAAGTTCCCAGGCATGAGCCAGGAAAACATCTTGTTTCGATTGCATAGCTAAATTGGACTTTATTCCTAATTTTAGCCAAAGAGGAGAATTTGGATCAGAGCCGGATTAAAAGTTTATGGGGCCCTAAGCAAGATACCAGTTTGGGCCCCCATTTCTGAAATTATATATATATATATATATATATATATATATATATATATGTATGTATATGTATGCAACCGGAGACATAAACTGTGATTCACAATATTTATATTTCAAATGCAAATGCTGAAATAGAGTCCTCTTCAGTTCTTTATAGGAAATATCTCCAGATCCAAATAAATAACCAGATCGCTGCTCCCCTTCACAATAACAGTCCTTTTTGGAATGTGACTGTAGTAAGATTCGCTAAAACAAAGCAGAAGACGGGGCGCTCCATAGTGTAGTAGAAAAGTTTAATTTATAAAAAGCGCACCATCACAGTGCGTACCAATATAAGAATCCACCAGGGTGGGTACTTTACCAAGTCCAATCTGCTTCCACGAAGGTCCGGCTGGCTCTCGGAGCAGTGGGCTTATGGTCAGTGTACTCCATGGGGCAAGAATCTGAGGCTCAGGTAACTGTCTCCACCCCTACGAGTTTCGTCTAATGACGCCCCCTGTCTTCTGCTTTGTTTAAGTGAATATATATATGTATATATATATATATATATATATATATATATATATATATAATTTATTTCTAAAAAATGATGGAAGAGAGGGGGCGCTTCATGGTGTAATAAAGCTTTATTGGATAAATAAAAATGCTTTCCACAGAATGCTTGCAATAAAAATTCTTTTAACAGTGCTGTCATACAAACATCCACAGGTATATATCACCGGGTTCCCATATAGGTGATGTATAGGTGAACCCGGTGATGTATACATGTGGATGTTTATATGACATGCAGTGTTAAAAGAATTTGTATGGTACGCATTCTGTGGAAAGCATTTTTTATCTAATAAAACTTTATTATACCCCCTCAATTCCATCTTGTTTCGGAAAAATTTATATAAGATCCCAATTCAATGAGGACTGTGTTTGAAAGGGGAGCAGCATTTCAAATGTTAAAGGTGTACCTGGTGTAAAGTTTACTACAGAGCCTGGGATTTGTGGGGCTCAGACTAATGGAGGGCAACCAATGATTATTTTGAAAGTAGGTATTCACCTTGGCATTTCAAAGGCAATATGTAAAGGAAAGGACAGCATGGGGAATAGTGAGGTCTGATGAGGTCAATATACCCCTTTCAATCTAACCTGTCACCCTCAAGTTGGGAACAAGTTGAGCCAGGACAAGTTTGGCCAGTGCATCCCTAATTGTCAGCAGGGGTATAGTAAGGGTCCATCTAGCAGTCGGGGTCCACAACAGGTTGTGGAGGGTGAAGGAACCCATAACTGCCTGTTCAAGGTCAACTCAGGGTTTACCACCCTTTGGTAGGGACCTGTCGCTAAGTGAGAAACCGTCTGGGCCAGGGGCCTTGGGGAGTTGTTTAANGGACAGTTATACTTTGGATTAAGACCAAGGGGAATTCAGGGGTTCAAGTTACACAGCATCAACAGTCATAAGTGTCAGGTTCCGGAGGAAGTGGGTTATAGAAGCATTGGTCGGCTGTGTTGTGGCATCATCTACCCCATACTCAGCAAAAGCGTTGGCAATATTGAGGGGATTACACAGTCTGCATCCTGCTTCAGAAACCGGTTCCTGTATCCAGTTGTGAGCTTGTCTACCCCATAGTTTTCAAGCCAACATATAAGTAGCCTTATTGTCTACCACATAACATTTATGCTGAAGTGTCACCGGGGTTGCCAGAGCCCAGGAGCATCAGAAGTTAACACCCCAGGTCCATCATCTGTCTATGAGAACTTAAAGAGGGAAAAGCTTGGTTACAGCGTTCAACACTAACAATCTGCGCTTCAAACTCCGGGCGCATGTGTAGATATTGACGCTTCAACTTGGCTCCCATCTGGATGAATACCCCCATCATGACCTCCTTCAGAGCACACCATAAGGTAAAAATGGATGTATCATCCAGGGCATTAGTGAAAACGAAAAGGCAGAGCACATCTTCCAGGGCCGTTTTGGAAGCTAAGTCCATTAAAAGGTAATTATGGTACCAAGGAGATCCCAAGTCCAGGTGATAGGGGCATGGTCGTGATAGGGTTAATTACAACAGAGAAAACATGCTGCAAGGCCCATTTGTCAATTAAAATGAGATTTATACAGGAGTAACAGTTGTGGACTGGAGAGAAGTAATTTATTCCCTATTGGATGGAAAGAGGTCATATTCAGCCAAAAGTGTCCAAATGGCAAGGGAGGGGTCTAGGAGAAGGGACAGGAGTCCTATCCAGTTTAGGGTCTGGAGCAAGGTTGAAGGTCCCCAATGAGAACCAGATGTTGTTTTTTGCAGCACTATAATAATATGCAATACTATAATAATATGATTTCACTCAAAACACGCTGTTGAGGAGAAAATATATGTGTGTATTTATGTCTCCTTCAAAAAGGATTTTTTTTAGATTTCTGATTTTTGAGACAATTGTGAATTACTTTTACACAATAACATATATATTTTTTTTTACTAACCATGCTGTTAGACATTTGATGTTTTAGATTTGTTTGTCTTAGAAACAGATTCATATTATGCAATGCCTGAGCCATGATAGAGACAGAAATATATACTTGGTAGGATATTACATCTGGCAAACTTTCCCAAAATGTCTCTTCTCCACTGCAGTTATGAAGATTCCTTTGTAATATATCTGCCAGTAATTCATTTTTTAAATCATTCCTTGAGTTGCATCTAAATTTACTTATAATGATATCTTCTAGAAACGCATCATCTGGGCGACTAAAAGGATTGATGTTTTCAATAAATGATTCCATTTTTTGAATTTGACGTACAGGAGGATAGAAAACAAAACTGTTGTTAACCGGAGATCCAAAAGGATCTAATACTACATGATATGAATTAAGCATCCATGATGGTGGAAGAATAAAGGTTTTGTTAAGAAACGTTTCTACAGTCTTGTTTATTAATGATTTTACAATTTCATTGTTTGTCCCACACACAATAACAATATTAGAGAATGAATTCTGTAGAATATTGGACATTTTAAAAAACTTATAAGTTGGTTTTATCTTGAATTCAATGCATATTCCATGATCAGTGAGCTGTTGGCTCAATCGTGTCATTTCCCGTTCTCCATAATCATCATCAGATGTAATGATTCCAACCCAGTTCCAATCAAACTTTTTCAGTAACTGTACAGTTGCCACATACTGAATCTGGGTATCTTGGACCGTTCTGAAGAAATGTGGAAAAATGGTTCTATCGCTAAGCAAAGGATCTTTTGCCCCATAACTTATCTACAAAGTATAAAGTATACAGTCATTATACATTGAATATAAATTTTTTACATTCTTTATATCCTTTAATACACTAGTGTAGAACCTGACTTTTAATTTCCATGTTATTGGACCACCAAGCAAAAGATTGGGAGGGATCCTTTAGTACTCGTCACACTGTCCAGGCGCCCATTAGTTCACATTGTTGCCATTCCCATATACTGTCTATAGACAGGTACCACCTTAAGTAAAGGATGTCTTGATTGGTACACACTGAAAAGGGATGCATATACTGTAAATTGCAAACTCAACAAACCCCACTGTCAATATTGTCATTCAGTTTTGTATACGCTGAAATGTATTCTAAATGGTTAGAACAGATTCACGGGCATTCAAAAATTGGAAAAGTGGCAGTACATCAAAAGAAATACATAGAGCTTTAGCAAAAATCTGAATATGACCTATGTTAAAGTCCAAACTAAAGTTAAGACAGGTAGGGGGCAATCCCTTAGCAAAGGAGGTAAAAGTGTAGATCCCTAGCTGAAATTTACCAAGGCTTCAAAGCCAGATTCGGATTTACACTCGCATGACTTACACTCTGATGAGTATCTGGGCGCAAAATGCAAAAATTAAGTATTCTCCCTGCATGCAAACACTAACATTCATTTTACCTCCCTGCAATTTAACATGGTTTTACCCATGAGAGAGTAAGTCATGAGTGTAATTCTTGAGAGTGTAAATCTGAATCTGGCCCTCAATGTTCAATATACAACTTCTCTCTTCCCCCACCATGTTTACATAGAGTATGCT
>JABWIB010001699.1:35315-48475 GCA_016617825.1 Platyplectrum ornatum | reverse complement strand
AGATGAGGTTTCCAGCACAAGTGTAATAACAGTGTAACAGTAACGCTGGTCAGTATCTGTTTGCAACATTCAAAAATAAAGTATTCTCCCTGCATGCACACACTGACATTCATTTTACCCCCCTGCAATTCACCGTGGTTTTACCCACTATTGAGTAAGTTGTTAATAAGTCTGAATCTAGTCCAAAATCAATCCCATTACATGATAATGAAAATATAAAGTTCACTTACAAAGAGCATATTAATCTGTAACCCTCATCAGACTTCCATTTTGAAACCCAAGTATTAACAGTAAAAATTCCCCCAATAATGATGTCTCCTTCTTGAGAATATTTGTATTCAAATATATATCCCAGCATGTCCAGGTGACACCCAGGTGATGGCTTCTGTAAATCGGCTTTGCAGAGTGTCGCACACAGGACACAAGCAAATAATATTTCCAACATCCTTTATGGTGTTAAATTGCAGAATTTCTGATAGTTGAATAATAAAGGAATTCTCCTCCTTACTGAATAACAGCATGACTGCATGGCATGGGTTCAGTCCTTGTGACTGAGGGAGACTTATATATTGTTCAGTATGTATTGGGGTTTTTTTTTGCAGTCTGTCAGAGAAATATACAGAGATACAAAGTTATTTCTGCAAATATAAGAAAAAAAAAATCTCATCCCAATAGAGACAATGAAAAACTGTAAACCAAATGTGAAATGCTATTACTGTATCATGTTAATTAGGTAACAAATAGTGAAATAAATGATCAACTATAAAAGAGTTTTCGAATATTTGAATATAGATTTTGGAATTATTAAAGTTCATAAGAAATACATACACAAATAAAGATGGAGCACGAATACATATAAAGTAAAAGACATTTTTTTGTTACTTTAATCAGGCCATAGGACTTTAGCCAATAGGGTTTTGGGCAGGTGAGGGTGGTGATATGAAGGGTTAAAAATCCATGGAATCCGGAAGCCCCCTCTTTAATCCCACAATTAGTATCTTTGATCTGCTATCATTCTCCCTGTTTTCACTCTTTCACTCTCTATATTCTAGTCATATATCCTCATTTTCCACTGTCCCTTTCTACTCTCTGTCACTTCTCTCCCTATTATTGGTGTCTTTTTATTCTCAATCTTTGCATCCCTATTTTTTCACTTTATCTTTTATTCTTTCCCCCCCTATCTTTTCCTGGTCTCACCTTGTTAGGCTCTGCAATGGTTCCCATATATCCTACCCTATCCTACTTCTGTTCAGAGCCTGCCAGACCAGCACCAACACCTACTGTCTTGTGGTCAGGACTTCTGGGCCGAGGGCAGTCGAAAACTGCCCTCTGTGCGCTTCCTTCCTTGCCTGCTCAGCAAGCAGGTGGGGCTGTGCACACTACTGTGCCAGGCAGTCTCCTGGCTTCTGTTCCTCAATCAGGCCCCTCCTCAACAGTAGTGCAGGAACCACTTTCTTGACAACAGGTTCATTGTCAAGAAAGGTCATTCAAGGGGTTAAGAGTGAGGGATCCCGTTAACTCTTCAGTACTTCACTTTTAATGCAGTGGTTTCCCCTTAAGTATTCTCTAGTACCTCTGTGTTCCACAATGAGATCCAAACTGGATCCCAAGGAGATTCTCCACCTGCAACACTTGTGCAGGCTTCCCAACATAGCGGTTTCTTGATGTATTTATTTACAGGCCTGGCTGGTTCACTTCAGCTACCCTGTAGCTCCCTGTACCAACACTCATATGCCTTATGTGGATTTAATGCACAGGGAAGGGGTGTGCTCCAGGCTTTGCATCATTGTTCAATTTAGGGAACAGTGCAAGCTGCAAGTGCAAGTGGAAGCTGTAGAGACTAGCAGTATGTAAAAATTCATACTTTTCCTTTTCTGTTTTATAACTCCTATAGCAAGTGTGCAAACCGATGAGCACTGCGGGGGTAAGCAACTGATGAGTACTGCGTAAATACGCAACCCATAAGTAAGACTATTTACCCGACGATGAAAAGAAGAGAAAGTGACTCCAATCCCAGCAATTGTGTCCCAATTCATTGATTCTATTTTCGCAGGGAGAGCAGTTACCCAAAGAGATCTGTGCACAATCCCGGCTATGTCAATCCAAACACCAACCTAACCTTTACAGACTACTCAAGCGACTTTTATGCAATTGGGATCAAAAGAAGTGATGTGTCGATCTTCGGTCCTTTTGCATTGGTCCATCATTGTCAAATGGCTTCTGTCCTCATCTTGATTCGAGAAGGAGCGTTGTCCTTTGTCCTGGCATCCTTTGCTTATCTTATCTGCCGCATTCTAATTACTAAGCATGCACAATTTAATACTAATATCTATCTAACTTTATAAAACATAAACAATGCAACATATAACAAAACCAAATACATATTATTAATCTGCACATCCTAAGCTACAATCTGATTATAAACACGACTATAACATGACATTGAGTGGCATAGTTTGGATCTTGTGGATTCTGAAAGGAAAATAAGTTACTATGAAAATAACCTTAATCGCACATTGCTCTTATTAATGAAGACCAATAATTTAAAGGGACGCATCTCAAACTACTTTGTGATCGCATCTAGCAAACTCTAGATGCGATCACAAAGTAGTTTGAGATGCGTCCCTTTATCACAATTTTATATACACACGGAAAGGTTAGAATCGCTAATGCGCAGGTAAAAATCGCCATTGTTTATATGGAATATTATTCGATGTTACACTTATGAAGGATACGGTTTTGCTCAATGCAGTATTGCACGTTTCCAAACTGGCGCCGGTTCATCTGCGCTTCTTTGTTCTTAGCAATGACGATGCTTTACACAGAGGGGTAGGCAGGGGGGTACTAAATGCCCTGCCCAAATGGAATCAGACTTTAACAGACCACCCTTTGATAGTACCCACAACTATCACCCATGAAGCTCACTCTCCGTGGTATAAAATAAGTCTTCATGTGTTATTTCCTCCATCGTTTTCATATTCATTATCTCCTCATGCTTATTTTGTCTTTGTTTCAAAATAGTCTTAACCATTTCCACTACTAATCCCATAAGTATTATAAAACTTACTACCAGGACAAGGAGTTTTAATACTGCTGTTGCAATAGATTTTGCCTCTTCATCTAAACTTGAGACCCAATTAATGGGGTCTACCCTTGATACCCAACTAGCTATTTCCTCTCCCACCATGGACGAGGAGGCGTTATGTGACCTACAAAATTCCCATTTTAACTTTCAAATTTATTCCATCTTATGGTCAATAACTTCCTGTGGATCCTCTACATTATCAGTGATATAGGTGCAACATTTCATACCGAACTGAGTTGATAAAGTCATACAGTATCCTCCAGTGACAGCAGTTAAATAGTTTAACACCATCCTATGCTGCACTAGCTCCTTTTTATATGCTTGCAATTCTTGCCCTGTGTACCAGAAGGTGGCATCATAAATGTTTGTAATATTATCAATGAGTTTGGCAAGACCTTGAATATAATTGTAATTTATGGACCTAGCAGTTCTACTGAAATCTAAAGTTACCAAAAATTGATACCTATCAGACCTATCAGTAATTAAGTCAGTGGCCATTGAGTTATCTTGATATGAAACATTGCGTTTAATCTTGTGTTCATACTGAACATGAACATATGGGGGAGGATTTTACCTATGTACATTGAGCATATCTTCATGGAATATTGTCATAACTTCGGGTACTACCCTGCCAAGAAAACATAACCCTTGCGAATTTGGTGTTAGCCATTTATAATTACAGGTATTGGTGGAATCCAATGTTCTGGAAGATCACTAGAAATATTTCCATTCACCACAGAATTACCTGACCCAAGCTCCTCCAACCTTTTACCATAAACAGAATATAAGATAAGAAATCAGATTACGAACTCCATATTAACGGAATGATCACAAAATACTCCCTGGTTCTAGATGTCACCAAATACATCTCTTAAGAGTTGATATGCAAGAATGGGATTGATCGTTGTGACCTCCTCCTCTCTCGTCTCGAACCTCCTGGATTAACACCTCTCTTGCAATGGGAAGAATGAAGGTTGCTTTCGGCAACCTTAATGGAAGTGGTGCTTGTCAGCAGTACTTGGTATGGGCCTTCCCACCTGTCAATCAGACAACCAGAACGTAAGAAATTGTGAATCATTACATAGTCACCAGGTTCAATGTCATGGAAATTATTCTGTGGCAGGTCCAGAGCTATCATTTTAATAGCTTTCTGTTGTTGTCTGAGTTGTTTACTCATCTGAATAAGATATCGGACTTTCACTTCATTATTGGATTTCAAATCTTCCTGGGGATCTACCATAATATGTGGTTGTTTTCCTAAAAAATCTCATATGGGGATAAATTAAGGGAAGCTCAAAGTGTAATTCTCATGCTATGGAGAACTAAGGGCAATGCTTCTGGCCAAGCTAAACCAGTTTCAGCCATCATTTTACTTTGGCACTAGTTTGTGGATGATAAGGGGTATGTAATTTGCTTGTAATCCCCATCAACTGACACATGTTCTTAAATACTTCTCCAGTAAAATTAGTCCCTTGATCACTCTCGATAAACTTTGGAATACCTACACACAAATTCCTAGACTATGTGTCTTATCGGTAAATTATGCAGTATTAAATGCAGTTGAATGAGTTTCTATACAAGGAGACTTCAGATTTTCTACAAGGTGATGGATAAAAATCTATTTGTATAACCTGAAAAAGGACCTTTTATAAATGGGATATGAGGTATCTCCATTGGGGCTTGACTTACCAACCTGTTTCTCAAGGCTTTACCAGATACATTTCAACCTTACCATATCATTCTGGATGATCCTTGTGCACACCAACATAATCTTACCAGTCTTCATAAACCTTCCTTCCCCAAAGGAAACAAGCCATGTGGCTTAATCCTCTCACATTCCAATCAGCCTAATTCTGTGGAAACACAAATCTAACATTTCCATTAGTTAATCTCTATGTAATGAGAGCCTTATTACTGATGGTCTTTTAACATATGTTGATGCCGTTCCCTTAACAGTATTCTCTGATCTTTTTTAATTTCCAGTTTCGTACTAGAAGTGAGCCTTGCACTTAGTTACTATCAGCTTCACCTAGTGTTCCCTTTCTTCACTCCCACCCTTTCGCATCATGAGGCACATACAGCAAGATGGCTTCTGGGTTTAGTGAATTATATCTCCTCAACCATGATATTTTCTGGTCTAATCTGTACTAATTTCAGTCTAGTTATGTCTAGGAAACACATTTAGTTTGGCTAATCCTCGTAATGAAATCGGCAACAGTTCTGCATCTACTGAATGGTTTCAACTTGTCACTACAAGAAAATACGATAGATTAATATGCCCCATCATTCTGTTTTTACTCTTTGCCTGATAATCCACCTTTTTACACCTATAGATATATGATTTATGCAAGAGTATTTAAGATCTTCTCCAATCATCCATTTACATTTCATATGTTCTTATAATGAAGTTAATAGAACATGTATCCCATTAGATGTGTCAAAGACAGTATCAGAGACAGTATATTTTATATTCACTTTTCTAGGTCCATTCAGATTTTCATCTCCCATTGATGCATTATCATTCCAAAAAGAAGTGATCCTCCTGAGGGGGTGTAGAGAATAATACCTTTTCATCCTACATTGATAACACAGTTTATAAGTTTACAAAGTTACAGATTGACCTGGAAATAAATTCTGTAGAATAAAATGAGTTAAGATGAATTGTTATTGCATTATAAAGTGGATATTACATTTGCTCATCCTTCCTATGTATCCTATGAATACATTCAGATATCCCCTTTTCTGAAAAAAAATTTTAAATTTCTGTGACTTTAGCATTGAACCTTGTTTTTACTCCATTCTTAAGCACCCTGTTGCCATAATGCGAGACATAAGATGTATTTGTTTCTCTAAGGGTTAACCTAATTGTTACATTTTGTAATCCCTCAATATATCCTCATCAAAAGTGCCAGTCACAGGAGATTCCCTACGTTTCACGGTCATTTCATTTCACACCAGGCAATTGCCTTTAAACCCATACTTCCTTAATATTATCTACTCCACTGAACCCATCAGCATTTTAGGGTTGTTAACTATACTGGATCTTGTTTATAATATAAAAACTTCCCTCCTGGTTACCTCCTCTTGTGATGTTTTGTTCCCCATCCTAGGGTAGGTACATACAGTAGCAACCGAAGAGACACACTCAAGATCCTTTATCACAAAGTATCACCAATTTAAGCTGCAGGCCCAAATGATTATACTTTTAACTACTGCTAATTCAACCAAGATCTCTAATCCTTGTTTGGACAAGGGCAACCAGTTTTTATTTTTTTTTTTTGCAGATTAGAGCCGACTATATTCCAAGTGACTGTTCAATCTAACACAGTGAAAAATCCTTAGTGCAAAGAAATACGAGAAATCACAAATAATCGAAAAATCGCAAATTGAAGATGAATAGAAAAAATCCAAATTCTAACAATAACTTTCACCTAAAACTTTGCCTGTTGCTATGGCAACAAAACAAAACAAGAACTCGCTACAATCCAAGATGGCCGCTACCACAGGCCCACGTGTTCAAGACAAAAGATATCCTAAATGCGAATTCAGTTCTAAACAAAATGCACTGAATAAAGTGTTTAATTGCACACAGCGTATAAACTCACAGTATTAAATTGTGTTCTATTGCAATTAAATAATCACAACTTTTAACTTCAATATCTCTAACTGAGCAAGTGCATATTCTCACCTCTCTACTTCCGGTTACAGAAGCAGCGTGTTCTATCAAAACAAAACCATGTGCTATAAATTGCAAAATTAATTGTACGCAATTGAACGCACTATGTCCACAGATTCACATCAGTATCTTTACATCAATAGCAGTATTCGATCTATTCACAATACACTTCAATCAGTAAGTTATAAATGTACTCACCAAAATCCACCCTTTTGCGATTAGATCGAATTCTGCGTCCGCAAAAATATAACGACAACTCTGAGCCCCCAAACTGTTAAATCCGTATTTTTTTCTGTTTTATAAGTCCAATGGAATTAAATGCTAACCAAGAATGTAAGCTAATAAGCGCAATTAATTAACCTCCACTTATAGCGAGTGCGCAAACCGATGAGCACTGCGGGGGTACGCAACCGATGAGCACTGCGTAAGTACGCAACCGATGAGCACTGCGTAAGTACGCAACCGATGAGCACTGCGTAAGTAAGACTATTTACCCGATGATGAAAAGAAGAGAATGAGACTCCAATCCCAGAAATTGTGGTCCAAATTTATAGATTCTATTTTAGCAGGGGGAGCTGTTACCCAAAAAGACGATCCTAGTTACAACGGATCTGCGCACAATCTTTGTCAATCCAAACACCAACCTAACCTTTACAGACTACTCATGTGATTTTTATACAATTGGGATCAAAAGGAGTGATGCGACGATCTTCGGTCCTTTTCCATTGGTCCATCATTGTCAGGTGGCTTCTGTCCTCATCTTGATTGGAGTAGGTCGTTATCCTTTGTCCTGGCATCCTGGGCTTATCTTCCCGCCGCATTCTAATTAGTAAGCATGCACAATTTAATACTAATATCTAATACAAGAAAATGATACAGATAAACGGGAAGACACTGTAGATGGGAAGGGTAATGGAGTCCTAATAGCACACCTGCCACCTTGGTTGGCTATTAGGACTCCATTACCCTTCCCATCTACAGTGTCTTCCCGCAGGGCCCGTGTTAGATCTTACAGCGGCGGCACGAGGTGGAGCAGGTGTAACGGGTAGTCCGTAATGGCACTATTGTCCCTAAAGGGACCTTTTTAACCATTGTAAGGTTTTGTATAATTTTTTGATATATCTTATAATTTTTCTTAACTTGTGGATTTTTATAAAATGGAAAAATAAATGTTGAATATCTAAAGCATCTTCATCATTGGACCACCAGAGGGAGTCGGTAGACTCAGATAAGCCTACTAAGCAAGCGGAATACATGTGAGCATAACTGACTGGAATTACTTTAGATTTATTGGTATGGTGGTGCACTATTGTTCTTATTTTGATATTTGAGGGACTTGGAGAAAGAGTGTCTACATCCTGGATCCTGTGGAAGGATAAAACGCATAAACCAAAGAGGAAAATAGTGTAAGCACAATCAAGGGTAACCACTGTTGTGTTTTAAAAGTCTGCACTTATATATATCTTCCTTCTTTGAGGTATACTATATTTTGGAGTCCAGCATATTGGAAGGATTCTTAAGGCTATCGATCAAGTTGTAATATTGTAAGTAGAATGATTGAGAAGCAAAGGTGATTGGGACATATATGAGACAATCTACACTATTTCTACTTTTCCTTATTTCTGAGTGGGATTCGACGGAGGAGATTTAGAAAAGGAGACTACTATTCTCCGGGGGCCATACAAAAGAAATCTGGAATAAGAGACTTCCATTCTCCAGGGACTCTGTAGAAGGTACTACAGGACATCGGTGAAGTAGAGAAAAAGAACTATCTAAACAGAGACGGTAATACTTATAACGGGACTTTTTTGAATTATTATTGTAGCGCTGAAAACTTTTATCTGTATCATTTTCTTGTATTGTATATGATATTTGGGTTGAGGTTGGCAACCAGGGATACAGTATTTTCTAGCAGCTGCTCAAGCGCTGAGATTCACTGCCGATAATTTTTACTTAATACTAATATCTATCTAACTTTATAAAACATAAACAATGCAACATATAACAAAACCAAATACATATTATTAATCTGAACATCCTAAGCTACAATCTAATTATAAAATAAAAATAATCTTAATCGCACATTGCTGTTATTAATGAAGACCAATTATTTAAAGGGATGAATCTCAAACTACTTTGTGGTCGCATCTAGAGTTTGCTAGATGCGATCATTGCAACTTTCTATAATCGCACAGAAAGGTTAGAATCGCTAATGTGCAGGTAAAATAATCGCTAATATAATCGCTATCACATGAAGGATGCGGTTTTGCGCAATGCAGTATCGCATGCTTCCAAGATGGCGTTGGTTCATCTGCGCTTCTTTGTTCTTAGCGATAACGATGCTTTACACATAGGGGTAGGCAGGGGGGTACTAAAATGCCCTGCCTAGATAGAATCAGAAAATAAAAGCTCCCATAATTTGTTTTATGGTCACAATTGGAGGTCTAGTTTGACCTATCCTAATACTCAATTTCATATGCTGAAATTGTTTACTAGGTATGGTGTTCACCTGTCGGACCTGGGGATTCATTTCTTTATTTGGTGTTCGCTGGAGGCACTTGGGGATTAAATATAATGGGCATAAGAGACAAGGGCCCCATGCAGTGGCAGCAGTGATAAGGGTCAAATGTTAAGGTTGGTGATGTTTTTAGGTTCNAGTTTAGATTAATTTGCNGGGAGATTGTAAAGTGGGATGTTGCCCATAGCAACCAATCAGATTCAAGCTCTAAGTTTAATTTAATATACTAGATAAAATGAGTGGAGTGTGATATCCCCCAGAGTTGGAGGTGACTGTGGGCAGTAGGACAAGGCACAGTCATCTTAACCCAAGCGAAGGGAGATGATACATTGCAGACAACTAAACCATAGACTCAGCTGAGCACAAGCATACTTCAGTAAAGGCTTTAAACTTCTATAAACCCAACAGCTGTCCCCCTTAACAGCTTTAGGAATTCTCATAAAAATAGCTCGGGCTATCCACCAGTCATACTGCTGGTAGCTGTCCTACCTGCCAACCGGCAACCAGTTAATGAATGGCTGTTAGCGGCCTGATTGGTGGATGGATAGAAAACTGACAGCTATTAACCAGCCATTAACTAGAAGCTTGCAGAGAATCTTGCTTCCCAGGCTAAATGATGCCAGCCTGCCCCTGGACCTTAGTTTCTAAATTGGGTTGTTGTTAATGGCTGGTTTTTGGCTAGGCATTTAGGTCTTCATTTTAGGTCTAATTCAGGTCTAATTAGGTGCCCCCATTTTTCTAACCCAATTAAAGTCTCAAGTGTCATTATTGGTATCAAATTTATTATCTTGGGAGGTTATGTAGGAGGAGGGTGGGGGGATCTGACGCTATGCCGTTTGGCAGTTTAGTCTGAAAACTTTTAGAAACTCAATATAATTTTTTTTTATTTAGGCTATTTGTGCAACCTGGTAGGAAGAGAGATGCTTGTAATTGCCTCTCTGGAGCCAAAACCAGTGGGTCCTGTGGTATAGACATGGTCTTATTCTCACTGAGTGCTGTCCCATTGCTTAATGGGGTCAAGGAGTCTTTTTTTATATATATATGGGGAAGAGTAAAGCAGAGCAAACCCATCCCAATGGGAGCAGGGGGATTTAATGTGATCATCCCCTGGAAAGGGGGACTGATGAAATACACATTCTTGGTTGCCAGTGTGACCTCTTGACTGCAATACTGGGGCCCCTACATATCTTTGGTGTCATGGACCACCATGGGCCCAGGGGAGTCACAGCCCAGGAATCCTCACAACACCAACCTTTTCCTGTGGCATAGAGACACTTTAGGCACGCTAAACTCCAGACCCTGAAGTCTCAATGCTCACAGAAAGTTAACCACCAGCAGNAGAGAATAGAATTTGTGAGCCATTGCAAATTCCAGACAATGAACAGAAGGATCATCAGTGTGGAGGGTGTTTATAAAACCTATTACTCTAATCCCTCCTCCCAGGCTGATTAATCAATAACAATTAAACAATTCAATTAATGCTCCCTCATCTACTATCCAACCCACACCCCTGGGAGGGCCAATGCATGGAATTGGGCATTGGGTAAAAAGAATGAATTGTGGAGAGCAGCTAGGTGTTGACACTGTGAATAGTGGTGTTAAAGTCTAATCTTAAGCCAGTCCAGTCTACTGTATAAATATTTACTGGATGTAGAAGGCAATACTCTGGCTGGACTATTGTTGGTGCGCCAATTGCCTTGGGACAGGATCGCTCTTTTGCATGTTTTTCCTAGCCTGATCCATTTCTCTGTTCCTCCTATACTTGTCAGTTGCATTTATCTTTATTTATACCTGCTTCTGCACTGATAGACACAATAGGATAAGAAAACATTTTTGTTTTTGCATTACATCTCTTCCTGCATGCACTCAGTGCCCAAATACCCATCATTGTACAAAGCTCCCATATCCAAATGATCCTCACTGTGGCATTACACTTTGGACCACATCGAGAGTTTATAAAAAGCATTAGGCGCAGAAAACTACCACGTTCTAAAATATGCATGAACAGTGTAAGCCCTATATTTATGGATCAGGAACCTCAAGACCCATAGTTGCATACTGGGTCTCAAAGTGTTTGTGGGGATGTGTGCATGGTGAGGGGTTGTATAATCAGTGCCCTCGAGGTTGGGTTCAGCCCTTACATTTTATCTATTGGTTGTATATGTGACCCTGTATTATCCTATTTGACCCTTAGGGGGAATCTTGAACATTTTGCAGAAGACATTTAATGACCTGCCCCTGAGGGCTGTTGGGACTTACTGATTAATTAACTGGTACCTGCAAAGCCTAGTTATTTTAGACAACTCTATCCTGTCCTGGTTGCTGGTCATTATCTCTTTATCCTGTGTGATTCCTGTTTGCTGCTGCCTTACCCTATGACAAAACATTTAATAACTGATTGCGCAGACAAAGATGAAAAAAATTATATTTACTAATAAATATTAAAATAAATAGTAGGGAACCAGCCTAATCATAGCATCAATCATGATTGCTCTCTCTGGCTACAAGCCCAGAGTGTGACCTTATAGTTTTACCATAGTGATAGGTGATAATAATGAAACAAAGTATCAATGATCCTAAAGGATTGGTTGTTTGAAACACATGATTGTAACATATATACTAGAACATACATTGAAACATACATTGTTTATACTTGATTGGATAGATTTGTCTAGAAAGGCGGGTCAAGGGTTATGCTTATTAACATCATCATTACTGCATTAACTTCATTTAATTTGTTGAATCAGTCTTATTGGTCACTTAAGTCCCGGTTGCTAAACTCCAACCAATTAGATGTTTTAATTCTTTCTAAGCAAGGATTCCTTCTTCTGGGAAACAGTACGATTGTGTCCAAGTATTAAATCCAAAAGGGACAATAGTAGCATGTAAAATGTAAGGCACTTTATTTAAGGTCATAGTTTTGATAAGAAATAGGAGAGGTTCTCAGGATTTTAATAAAGGAATGACTATTATATGTCCACTTTTTGACTGCACCCATATAAAGTTAAATAGAAAGGAAGGCTCAACCCTGCAAACCTTGCCATATAGAGGATTTCCTCTGTAATATAATATTCCCCTTTTATAAATGTATGGGGTGGTGCTGTCCCAGGGTCAATAACATATCGATATAGAGCAAGAACAGAAAGGTGGCTCCTGTTGAGTGGACACACTCACTAACACTTACACTGTACACTAATTGGTTAAAATTATATAATTTTTATTAGATCATTTTAAAATATGTAGAAGTTCAAAAAATTATAATAGGAATTAAACTACCCCCATCCCAATCCCTTGGGATGATTGTTTCAATATTATCAAAAGTTGCGAACCCTGTGCAATCTACATTCAAAACTCCAGTTGCAGAGCATGTGGCGGTCTGGTTTTGGCCTTCAGTGCTTTTCTGTCCTTCTCAAACATCATAAACTGTACCATGAAAAAACTCTGGATCAAGAGAAGAATATAAAATAATCGAATAGGGGTTGTGCGCCTAATGCGGCTGCACCAGGGACCTGGCTTAGGGTGAACACNAAACACCCCAAATCTACAATATCAAAACCACAACAGTAGCCTGCCCACAGTGCGCCACCCTAAACAGCAATATGTAACACTGGGAACAATGTGTGTGAACCCAATGACAAACAATAAAAGACCTNTAAATCACATTTAGAAGTCCAATTCCAAAAATAGTCCACACGTTTATGTAGATAAATGTCTCTCCTTCCGTATTTTCCACCTTCAATCCCCTTTATACGTTATCGGCTACTGGAGAGTAATCACCTCAAAAAAAGAAAAGAGAGAGGATCCTAGTGTACACTGCGGTATCAGACTGACCCCAGTTTGATGTCCCTACTCACAATTAGTGGGAATCTTATGCGCATCAA
>JABWIB010001699.1:23081-34155 GCA_016617825.1 Platyplectrum ornatum | reverse complement strand
ATAAACGTGTGGACTATTTTTGGAATTGGACTTCTAAATGTGATTTAAAGGTCTTTTATTGTTTGTCATTGGGTTCACACACATTGTTCCCAGTGTTACATATTGCTGTTTAGGGTGGCGCACTGTGGGCAGGCTACTGTTCTGGATCAAGAGGTTGGAGACCAGTCCTGTTAATGTACACCTGTGGCGATCACCATAATTGGTAAATCTGGATCAGGCCCCCAGTGATAATATCATATCATATGTTTTATCTTTAAGTGCCATTTTCTTTTCTATTGCATAAAGTCTTCTCTTCTAGTATATTTACGAACTGTAAATAAGTTGATATTTTTAGACTGACTCATTTATATGACTGCTATTTGCAACAATGACTTTAAAACCAAATCAAGCAACACATATTTAAACTCATTCTATTTGGAGGTAAAGTAGAGAGCGCATTTCTATATAAACTGCTTCCCTCCATGTAGAGTGCCTCATCTCTGCTGTTACATGAGACACAGGGATATCATTTCAATACACTCTTACTTTATTTTTTTCTTATTAATAGTTTTATCAATTTGCTAAAGTTTTTTTTTATCAACTTGAAAGATATTTACTGTGCAATTCTGTCATTTTATCATAGCAGAAACCTTCTTATCACCAGAATTCATGGAAAGCATTAAATGATTTCTGCAGAGAACAGTTAATTTAATGCTGCTGATTTGTATACGTCTCCCTGAGGCTGATCTAGAGGTGAGTGTAAATCTGCATGTATTGTGCTGCCTGTAGTTCAGAGACTTAAACATTGTCAGCCAGAGGTGCATGCAATGTGACCCCTGGATACCTGCACAATGACATATGCGAGTATGCAAGAACTAGGTAGTACACTGTTATGTGAACTGCAAATAGATGTTCTGATTAATAATGTAAGAAACCACTGCAAACAATATTTCAATATTTAACAACATAATATTTAGCATATCATTTTTTTGTTTTTACTGTATGTAGAAAGGGTCGCTCATTATGCATGCACACATGCACAATATTTAGGTAGTGATTTCTGCCCTGTTGCACTGTGTTAGAAGTGTTATATCCTGATGCAAGGATATGAAATAGGTTGCCAAAATGTCAAAACCTGGATTTAGAAATCACCATTAGGAGGAACCAATGCTTTGATTTATAGGCAATTCAGGGAGTGCAACAATTAATAGTTTGTTACATTATAAAACTAGGATTTATTTTTTATCTTAAAAAAAATTGTAATCAATGGTCCATAAAAAAGTTTAAAGAAAACATTTAAGTACAGTAAGGTAGATAGGAGAAATGAAACAATTTCGTTATATTATCTGCCGTATTCCCATTGCTGTTTTTCACTGCCAATGATGCTGTTATATGATGTTTATTTTTTTCTTGTATTCAATTGTTATATGTTACTTTTTTATTATTATTAGACAAGCCAGTAAATTTAGGGTAAAAATATATGATAATTCATTATCGTAAATTATTTTTCTCCATTTTTTTTATTTATGATAATAATGATACAGTGATAATTATTTTCATTTCACTGTGTTTGCTATTTTCTGTTCACCTACCTTATTGTGTTTTATGTTTTTTAATTTTTTCTGGACTATTGGTAATACAATAGTTTTGTTTAAGATGAATACAGTCGTTTGTGGCTTGTTCTTCCATCCAGCACCCGGGTCAGCTGTCAGCCCACCTGCATTGCCAGTAAATTATGCAGAGAAATGCGATGTCTGCTGATGTACTCTCATTTATGGATCGGCTCCACCGATAGCTGTTAATAATAATAATAATAAGAGTTTGTATAAATGAATAAAATATGTGTATATAATACAATACATCAAAATGCAGGCAGAAAAACATAGGCCACTGTGTAAGTGAAAAACTACAGACTGAGGGGCTGATCCAGAGTTGTAGCGCAGGCGCAGTTTCTGGGTGGATACGCATTGCAACACGTCCACTGTTGCGTTTTTTTGGCCAAAATGTGCTACTGTGAATTGCACGCAAGAAAGCAAAGCTGTGCAGAAGCATTCATAGGCCCGCAGTTTAGCTTGATGGAATAAAGGATTTTTTTTTTCATTTTTATCATTTCTATTCCTTGTGTTTTTCTCCCTATTCTATTTTTTTTGTTTGTGTTTTGTGCAGTATTTAGTTATATTTAAACATTTTCATCACATTTGACAACTTTGCCATTTCTAGCTAACATTTTTCTAAATGGGGTTGACAAAATGCACACCAGTGACACAGCACTACACCAAACCACAGTGCATGCCAGGGAAGACTTCCTGCAGCTATGTGAAATAGGCTGACTATCAGCAAAGTAAAACAAATATACCAGTTGCACCATCCCCAGCCATACGCAGGCAATAAGCCACAGATGTTCAATACTCGAAATTCGCAGAGCTAAGCACAACACCAGAAACGCCCCAAAATCTCATTACAATATCCTGGCACGGCCATTTTTCGGTGTCCAAAAATACAGAGGCGCAGTCAATGTGCGCATCAATAGCGGCCGATCCAGCATTGCGCGTATACGCACTAATAAAAGACGCTAAAGAAACAGCAAATTCAGCCACAATGTGCTACTCTGGATCTTCCCCTGAATGCTCTTCAATTATACATTATCTTCAATAAACATTATATTATATTCATTTAGTAATTCATTTGCCTCTCTGCTGCATCCTCCCATGAAATATAACATGATTTCATTTTTGCACAAGTGGAACTTCACCCACGTTTTCCTCTTACATTTCAGCTCTGGACCCGTTATTATTGACTCATTCCAGAGAAGTGAATCATTCGTTCTCCTTACACCATGCATTGTCACTAGAAGATCTGCTGCCTGCCCCGTTCCTGCATAAGGAAACATTCCTGTAACTGGGGTGTATGGATATGTTTCTCAGGTTCAGAGCCACTGTGACAGTATTCCTGCTATGCGGTCTCTGGACTCCAAGAGCAAAAGATATTTGTTCGTTAAAGTTATACGGAAACACTAAACGATATACTAAGAACGGTGACTTAATTCTGGGAGGAGTGTTCCAGCTTTTCCAGTTCTCTTATGGAAACATTAGACAAATGGTTCCTATTTCCATGATATGCTCTGAGTAAGTGTCTCAGGGCCGATACTGGTCCTCATAGGGTGCACTAGGCAATGTCAGAACCATTGCACACAGTTTATTAAGTAAAATGTTGAGCATATAGATTTTTTTTTAACAAACTGTATATTTCTCATTGAAAATCACCAGCGCCTGTAACTTACACCAATCCAGGAACCTTACACTGCTACTGCGATCGCCTAGAGCCGGGTGGCAATGTCACAATGTCTTATAGTAAAAGAACTAAATAAATAACAGGAGGGAGGACGGGAGGCAATATTTTAATAATAAGTGCCCCGCCGTGTTCATACATGCTTCCTCCGCCCCTCTGCCTGTGTCCGTATCTGTCTGCTGTGCTCTAGTGGAATGCTGGAACGGGGAGCTCTGTAATATTGAACATTTCAGTGTAAATGGGTCAATACCCATCCCTGTCAGGATGATGTCAGGGGATGGTGTAAGTTTAAGAAATTTTGCATGTATTAATGGCTCTCCTTGTACAAGCAATGTGTAAAAGTAAAGAATGAAGGACTGGATTTCATTGATTAAGGTCTAGGTCACATACTTCAATAAGAAAAAAACATGACACAGTACGCTGTGTTCCCCATTTAAAACATGCAAACTGGTATATACTGTTGCAGCGCTACACAGTTTTGAATAACTGCTCTTTTTCACTATGTCTTATCCAGAGTTTATTAGTTCTTTTCCAGAGTTTATTAGTTTGTAATATTTGAAATGTTGAATTGTGAGTCTAATAATAATAATAATAATAATAATAATAATAATAATAATAAAATTACATTTATTTTACAGATTTGTTTATTAAGCCTACAGCATAAATCAGGAAAGTGGAATAACATCCACTTTTTGTATGTAAATATGTAAAACAAGTAAACTTTTCTTTTCATTAATTATTATTATTATTATTATTATTATTATTACTGAAAGGGTGAACTAGTGAGTGGTGGCCCTAGGTCCAAAAAAACATATTTCTTTGTATGTCCCTAGCGCTAATATTTTCCCCTGTACGTCCTGATTTTTTTTTTCCCTGTATGACGTACAATATGGGTAGACAATGTTTTAGAAAACAGATAAGATGTCAGGGGTTACGTTTGTTCTTTTCCTAGGTCATCTGCGCGATATCTACGACATTTCCTTGCAGTCGACTTTGCAGTTGAAGAGATTAATATGAATTCAAATATTCTCCCAAACGTCTCCTTGGGATATGATATCTTTGACTCGTGTTACTATGAGGAAGCTGCAGTAGAGGGCACAATGAAGATTTTGTCTGGTGGAAATACACTCTATCCCAATTATGACTGTCACAAAACCAACAGAGTGGTGGCTTTTATTGGTCATCTCCTGTCTTCTTCATCTCAGGCAATTGCAAGTTTGCTTAAAGCTTATGGATACCCCCAGGTGAGAAACAGTGTTTAATAGAGAATATAAAATAACCTTCTAGTGAGATTTGTAACTTTTTTAGTCATTTTCTGTCAAGGTAAAAAAAAAGATCTATGATCAAATCTGTGCTTCATCACAAAGTATTTCCTGATAGTATGTAACAGCAGAAAATATATAGTATATATGAAATAAACAGCAGGAAATCCCAGGATATCCCGAGTGAGTCTGTTATCAATAGCATGTTGTGTCCAGAATTTTAGCACCAGGGGGTATATTTACTAAGCAGTAAGATTGCAGTGAGATTGAAAAGTTAGGATGTCGCCCACAGCAACCAATCAGATTTCAGTTCACATTCTCCAGTGTGTAAAATGAAACTGAGAGCTTGAATCTGATTGCTTGCTATGGGCAACATCCCCACTTCAATCTCACTGCAATCTCACCGTTTAGTAAATATACCCCCAATTGTCACTTTTCAGGCTAATCTGGACTGGAATGCAAAAACAAGCATGTCCTGTTTCTGTTCAACAGAAGTCCATTTATTATAGGCTTCTATCTATGCAATCTATATAAGTTCTACAAGTTGGGTCACCATTAACCTTAGTTTTGCTGCAAGGCTTAAATCAGTCATTTGAATGGGATGATTTAATGGAAAATTATTTTTATATCTATTATAGTTATAAGGTATAAGACAAAAACAAATGAGATAGAGACAGTTTGCAATAAACAGAAATTCACTGTACTCAGGTTTAGGTCTTATGTAGATATACAGCTATAGAAATGTACATCAGTGTTGCCAAAGGCAGGCACGATGGAGGTTGGGCAGAGGGCTTTATGTAAATCATACCCAAAGTCCTGCCCCTGGATGGCAACCGCATATCTTTTGCTACAGATGGGAAAGGCTTGACGTCATCAAGACCCACACATCATCGCAATAAACAGAACTGAGCAAATGATTTACTGGAAAGTCTTGGGAGATTTGCTGACGCACCCAGGATACCAAGAGAACTGCCCGAAATTCAGGAGTCTTCTGGACATTACGGGCGAGTCAAATATATGGTATTTACATAGAATCAGGAGTGGAAGACGACACAGCTGGGTTCCATAACAAGGGTGTCTCAAGATACCTTGCTGAACAATTATAGTGGCCTTACCAGCCTGCTGCCCCCTCTACCTTCTTCCCCCATTCTTCCCCAAGGGCAGCACAAAGCTGTCAGCAGCTGGCAAGCTGTATATAGGTGGCAGCTTCAAGCCCCCTTTCCACCAGGCAATAAAGCAGCTGCATACGCTTACCCAAAGCATTGGTCATACTGTCATATAAATGTTTTAAGAACTTTTTTGTTTCAATTTTAACTAAGATCCCCTTGAACCTAGGTGAGTTATGGAGCCACAGATTCCATCTTCAGTGACAAATCAAAGTTTCCCTTCTTCTTTCGCACCGTTCCCAATGAGAACACTAGACATCGAGCCACAGTGCAGTTGCTGAAACACTTTGGATGGACTTGGGTTGGATTTGTCTACTCAGCTGATGACAGCAACCAAAAAGCATTTGAGGAAATTATATCTTTATATATAAAAAGTGGTGGTTGTGTGGCCTATGCACTGAAGATAGTTCAAGATATTCAAGACAGTAAAGTGTTTTTGAAGTATCTGAATGTTATCCTGCTCTCTTCAGCTAATGTCATCATTGTCTACAGTCCATTAGAGCGTCTGTTGTATATGGTTGGTTATTTAGAAAGCTCTGAATTACTTACTGGAAAGATTTGGATTCTGCCATATTCTCCTACCTGTGAACATCTGTATCTAAAAACATTTTGTAGTGTCTTCAATGGGTCCCTAATTATATTATCTTACCGAGGAGTTATTCCAGAGTTTAAGGAATTTCTCTACAACGCGAATCCTGTCAAATATCAAAACAGACTTATGAAACGTATATGGGAGCAATTCTTCAAGTGCAACGTTCCTGAACCAAATATTATCACGATAAACATATGTAAGGACAATTTATCCCTTAGAGAACTCCCTGTCTGGAAGTACGATGTACATAACTTCCATCTGACCTATAGTGTATACATAGCTGTGTATACCTTGGCCTATGCCCTACATGATATGTATTCCTATTACTTCCAGAACAACATACCTCTTACATACAGCCATCCAGGCAAGGTAATGCAAATGTATTATTGGTCAGAATTTGTATGGGGGCAGTATGGATACTTCACTATGAACTATATAACTATAGAAGGAAGATGGTCTGTGCACTTGTTGTTCCACCCGCAAGACCAGACCTGTCCCCCGACCTACCTACATTACATGAAGGGATTGGGGAGGGAAAAGGTTTAAATTGTGCGGACAACGGTCACATGGACAACTGAGCTGCACACGAAAGTTAAGCTAGCAAGAGGGGGGAGTGACAGAGGATTACACTCTCCACTATCAGGAGAGCTGAATCTTGCCTGCAGCAGGGGCCGTGCATCGCATCATTGCACCCGGTATTGGTCAGGTGTATGGCCAGCATTAGTCAGTATAGTTAAAAAACAAATGAAAAAAAGCAAAAAACAAATAATAAACATCTCAGGGTATATTTACCAAGCGGTGAGATTGCAGTGAGATTGGAAAGTGGGGAAGTTGCTCTCAGTTTCATTTTATACTCTGGAGAATGTCAACCTCCCTGTCTTCTTTTTCTATGTTTTTATGTAATAAAACATTTTATTTGTGACAGCTTATATACTATATGAAGGAAGTTCAATTTAAGACTACTTCTGGAGATGAAATATTTTTTGATGCCAATGGGGAGACACCTGGCTGGCTGGATTTATTACAATGGGTAATATATCCTAATGAAACTACCGAAAAGCTCAGTGTTGGTTCATATCATTCACAAAACATGTTTCCTAATGACAGAAACCAGTGGACATTGAATACTACAATGGCAAGTCCAATGTTTTATAAGCTGCATTAATTTATTATACCCAGGGTATTTTAAGATATAATATATATATTAATATATTATATACTTCTTATTTTATTGGTATTTTTGGATTATATCTCAGGGCAATTTATTTAAACTAAAATCTTACTGGGCTGAAATTAGTTTTGAGAAGAGTGCATGCAACACAATCGGGGCTTCTCTTCATCCCAAAATGCTTGTAGACAGACATTGACGAATGTGCTTAAAGAATGGTAATATGATATTATAACCTATGTGAGTACATTTTAGTATTAATATTTGGAACCTAGACAACCAAAGTAAACAACCTGTTATTAACACAGGTGTCTTTTTCAGAAAGTGTATGTTGATAAATTTAAATCCTGCATCAAATGTGTAATACTATACAATAATGTAGTTTATCCTGTGTTACATTGTGTTAGATGCTTCCCTCAGTGTGTACAGAAAGCTGTTCACCAGGATTCAGGAAATCTGTTCCAGAAGGGCAGCCTGTCTGTTGCTATAACTGTGTACCTTGTTCAGAAGGAGAGATCTCAAATATGACTGGTGAGTAAGTATAATAGCAGAGATCTAAAAACCCAAACAAACCCACACCCTCCTCAATGATCCTACTCAATCCTGATAAACAATGTGGCTGCAGCTGAGCTTATACCTTCTAGTGCCAGATGTGATGCTCTTACTAATCTGAGAAAGACCAAGAAAAAACAAATCCAATGGATATCTTCCAAAGGATTAAATAAAAAGGATTTAGAGCTCACAAGAGTTCACACCGCACCTCTATTATATATACAGCATAAGTTATTGTTTCTATAAATACTTCCAGGATCCATAAGTTTTAAAAACTCCAAATTTATTCATACATTAAGAACTACCAAATGTTACTTGAAATCATTTTGGCGAAATATTAAAAACAATCCTTGGTTGTCACCACACAAATGAATATTCAAAATAGAAGTATATATCATACAGAAAAATCACTTTACTACATATGGATATTTTTTATATATTTCTTATTAGCAACTTTCACCCTAATTAATTCAGATGCCTGCAAGGGTAATGCTTAACCCATTTAAGGGCACTTACCCATCTCTATCCTTCAGGGTGTGATGGATCAATATGGTCTACAGTAGTTGTCTGTATCCTCCTCTCATGCGTCCTTCCACCCGCCATTCAGCATGCTGCTTCCTATCGCATAGTGTGGTCCATCCAGTAACGATGTCCCGTGTGCACCGGAACCTTCGTTCCCCCCCTACACATGTTTGTAGCCTTGTTCCACTATAAATGAAACGTGACCAATAAGAAGAGCAAACAGCCCCTAGAGGAAGCTATGGCGAAACACGTGTGGGGTGGAACTGAGGTTCCGGTGCACACGGAATATGGAGATTTTAAGACTTATAGATCCTGGATGTATTTATAGAGACAATAACTCTCGCTGTATATATGATAGAGGTGACATTTCTATTTCTATCCTGATCTATTTCTTATTAGTTCCTGTCAAAATGACAGGGTATTTACTAATCAAGTTTAAAATTTATGTCTTGGTCCAACTATGGAATTTTTTTTCTTATATTTATTTTATTCTGTTTTTCAGATGCTGACAGCTGTATAAAGTGTCTTGAAGATGAATGGCCTGATGTAAGAAGGGAAAAATGTATTCCAAGACTCATCATTTTCCTCTCTGTTCAGGAGCCGTTGGGAATAACAATAGTAACCTGTACTTGTATTTTATTCCTCAACACTGCAGGAGTACTAGTAGTATTTACAATATACAGGAACACTCCTATAGTCAAGGCCAGCAACAGAGACCTCAGCTACATTCTTCTTATATCTCTTATGTTCTCATTCCTATGTACCTTGATATTTATTGGCCCACCAACAGCCTTGAGCTGTCTCCTCAGACAAGTTACATTTTGTATTATATTCACTGTGTCTGTGTCCACCACTCTGGCCAAGAACATTGCCGTATTAGTGGCCTTCAAAGCTACCAAACCTGATAGTAAGATAAGACTGTTGCCCATGCATCTCTTACCAAAAGCAATTATCCTCCTGAGCTGTCTCAGTCAAGTGTTGATATGTACTCTGTGGTTGGTTAGGACTCCCCCATTCCCAGAGAAAGAAACACAGACTGAAATGGGAAAGATAATACTACACTGTAATGAAGGATCAGTGGTGGCTTTCTTCATTGCTCTTGGATACATTGGAACTTTAGCTATCTGTAGCTTCATTCTGGCCTTCCTAGTACGGAAACTGCCTGATCGGTTTAATGAAGCTCATTATATAACATTCAGCATGCTGTGTTTCTGTAGTGTGTGGGTGACATTCATTCCAGTGTACCTGAGAACTAAAGGAAAATACTTGGTGGCTGCTGAGATATTCGCTATGTTGTCCTCTAGTGCCGGTCTCCTATTCTGTATATTCATTCCCAAATGCCACACAATTATTCTACGGCCGGAGTTGAACGTGAAAGAAAAAATACATCTGAAGAATCCTCAGTAATGTTTTTCAAGATAAAACATCAATGATGACAGATAAACACAAATATCTATATTCTGTACATTGCATAGACATGCCAGGGTACCAGTACATTATGGAGGTCAGTTATGCTATTGGGCAGTAAATATACTCCGCTAGTACTTTAAAAATAATAATATATATGGGTTTTGACATTTCAGTTATAACATATTAGGAATGTCTAGGATTATTAGACAACTTAGTTTAAGGATACCTTGTAAACTCATTAGGGTTACTATTCACTAGTGTGTAGGGTTTCATCTGGTGCTACTGATGTATCTTTAACCTGTACCAAAAAAGAAATAATTAGCCAAGGGATTAAGAGGAATCTGATGTAGCAAGTATACAGAACATAGTCAAGATAACAGAACTGCCTTTATGTTCCTTCAGTTGTTCACATTTTTTCAAAACAAAACTCATTGGATTGTATAATGTTTTGTATATACTTTTCTGTAACTTCCAACAATTACTGCAATGTACAATATTCTGTGTGAACATTGTATTGTAAAACCAATGTCAACCATAATAAAAATACAGGTCCAACAATATTTTTAATATATAATAAAATATAATACAATATAATTTTCTTTAGGACCTGTGGCTTTTCCAAGTAATCATATATGCCAGGGGTCTGCAAACTGCAGCTTACAAGCCACTTGTGGCACTATTGATGCTTACATGTGACCCTTTGTGTGTGTATTTCCTCTGGGGATCCGGTCTTTGTTCTTCCGAGATCCTTGGCGGTTCATTGGTGGTTAGGGACATGTGTACTGGCTGCCAGCTGCGCTATGGCATGAATATATGCTACTATTCCCAGCAGCTGCTAGGGGGCAGGGATACCTCCTTCCTGACTGACTGTCACACTAAGGACAGCAGGCACAAGTAGAGCACTAAGTCTACGGCACACAAATAATTCTATAGCTCTCAAATAATTTTTAAATTATTATGAGGAACAGATTTGGCTCTTCCTTTGCCAACATCTGCTATTCTATCTATCTGCCTCAATAGGCTGTGTCCACACCAATAGGTATGAAAGTGACTACTACTAAATGTATAGTTTTGGTATTACCGACATTCTGTCCTATAGATAGCCGGTCCTAGAGGGGTCAGATGGTACTTAGCT
>JABWIB010001698.1:49717-71119 GCA_016617825.1 Platyplectrum ornatum | reverse complement strand
TTAAAGCATTAAAAAGTTATTACCACATAAAGTGTAACATGTCAAATGTGTAAAATAGGGCTTGGTCATTAGGGACCAAATAGGCTGCGTCACAAAGGGGTTTAATAAAGTTTGGTAAAATAACTTAATGTCTCTTTAAATGTGCATGTCTGATTAATTCGAATGTGGCGAGAAACATTGCACCAGAGAAGCTCATTCCCACCCAAGAAACAAGAGATCACACCAATCAACAAGCAAGGTTCAGTGGACACCTAACCCTGCTGACCAGTTGCAAAGACCGGATATAATGAAATTTACCTCTTTTGGGGATGGATCCAGTGCAGTCTGGTAAGTAACTACTTTTTGCGTGAGATTATATTTTGTGCATTAGACCATGATAACTGGATTGGAGTCTTTGCATCTTGTGCAAACTTTTCATAATCATTATTAGCGTAAAGTTGCAATGAATTGGGTTTATTTTTATGGGTTTTTTTTTTTCTGGACTTAAGACTGGTATAGCACAGAGATAGCTTATGTTACGTCATCACATTACATTTTATAATAGTACCCTTAAAAGAGAAAGTCACTAGTTAATCCTCTCTGCACACAACAAAGCACAAAGCATATACAGCAACAGTTGCTGTGAAGAATTTGATGGGTATAACTAAACACTTTTGGGAGGGTGTGTCTAAAAGTACTGAGAATATACAAGTGTAGTTGTGCAATAATTCCTTAAGTTATAGTGATTATTTAAATGGAAAATATGCTTTATGTACAATAAATGCTAAGCAATATTGTGTATTAGTTGATCAGTATAATTATTAGAAAATATTGAATTACATTATTAAAAACCTTAACACTAAAGTCAATCAAAGTACATTGCATTGCACACAGGGTTAAAGGTGTATGGCACACAAGGGATAGAAGGCATTGATATTATGCCACAGTGCTGGTTACTGAACTTTCAATATTTTCTTATCCTTGTGTCACTCATATGAACTGCAGCTTACAGCAGTGGTAATCATTTCCTGTGTTTGAAAAGGAGATGAAAGCATTCATGGATGAAAGCAAGTTGGATTTAATCTCCTTCTCTCACATCCAGTGCACTGTACTGATCATTCTATAAAAAAAAAACGAAAAAAAACAAGACTTAAGCTCATTTTTGCCATGACAAAACTAGCTTCATAATAATCAGATTTCAATACCTAGAGTACACAATTCTAATATAATTACCAGGAGGAAATGTAAAAGGGGTTGCAGGTCTGAGATAAAGGAAAGCCTGTGAATTCTGTATTAATGTCTTAGGCTCTCTTATTTGTGCAAGCAATCAATCTTTTGGGTAGTGGAATAGTAATTCTTTGCGAAAAATGACAAGAGACTGAGGGAGAAAGAAAATAATCTGAGTTTCATTCTGCACACAGCGGGTCAACTGTGATTGACAAAGCTCATCACAAAAATAGGGCTCTCAGTATAATCCCAGTAGCTGAGTTCCATTTGGAGCTGTAGCAGTGCTAATGACATGTTTAACAGCTGCTTGTTGAAACTCAAAATCTGCATTAACCTAAAGAGTAAAGCGCTGAGAAACCAAGTTGAAAAAATGGAAATAAAGTCCTAAAAACTGATTGTTGTAGGAAAAGGTTAATTTTGGGTAGTGACATTAAAGCATAAACAAAGGTAGAGAACTGAGTAATAAAGCAACAAGAGATCCTTATGTATCCTTATGACAACAAGCATCCTTATGTACTACAATGATATGTTATGGTTCACTATACTACACTCTGCAAATGTTGAGAAGAGATTTGAGGGAACAGGTCTAATACGACTAATATTTACCAAAAACTATTTATTAATGGCTAATAAGAAACAATGTATTAATGGCTAATAAGAAACAATGTATCAATGGCTAATAAGAAACCATTCATTTTATGTAGTTTAGGACCTTATGGAGTGTCCTAGAACACACTATAAAGAGAAAAGCTGTTATTGGAATATATGACATATCGGATCTTCATAATAGGTACTAAGGAGTGAATCCAGACTTCCTTATGTACAGATATTACAATCAGGAATGAACACCATTGTCACTCCCCTCTTGCAGAGTTCTGGACATATAAGTTCTGGACCAGAGCTCTGCCTAGTGAGGGGCTGGAATACTCATTGAGTAGGTGCTGATGGTCATACAATCAAAGTGAAATAAAATGTATAGCAGTCCCTAGGGGAGAATTAGAAAAATGCAGTACTATTGGAATAACAGTATTTCAATAGTAACCATTCAATATAACAAAAATACATAATAAAAAGACATTGTAGAAAAAAGTAAAAACAGTTATAGGCTTAGGAGTACTAGCTGACCCTAAATATTGCTTGCATAAAATCCTGGGATCACAGGTAGCAGCAATGTACAAAGAGGCATCAGGACATCAATATTTTGAAATAGCTGTCAGCTGTATGAATTTCAGAATATTGGCTAATTAGAAAAATATTTTAATGAATGGAGGGGTATATCCATATTTGGATATACCCCATTAATTACGCTAATACTTGTCTACATATCTGTGGCTGTTATGGTCCCCCAAAAAATATTTAGCAAGGGTATAGAGGTGGAAGTTTAGGGTCAGGCGGTGGGGAAGGGAGAGATCAGAGATTGGGGAGGGTTTGGGTTAGGAACCCAGGAGTCGATGGAGTATAAAAAGGGAAGGTTAGGTTTAGATAGCGAGGAGAGGAGAGGATGGAGTATAGAAGGAAGAGTTGGAGTTTGGCTGCTGGAAGGGGAAGCTAAGGGTTGGAGTTGTAAAAACTCATCTGTCTGTGCTGGGGAATAAGAATTAGCAGGAACCGCCTTGTCAAAGCAGGGCTGTTGGAAAACCACATCCTATTCTAGTACATGAAGATGTTTTGATAAGATTTATTTTCTTATTCTTAATACTGTTTATAACATAAAATGTTAGCAATTATTTCTTAAAACATAATCAAATAGTCATTTAACTTTACAGACTTGAGAGGTGTCTGTCATATAATACAGTAAGAAAGTGCTTTAACTATGAATTGTTTCAGTGAAAATTAGAGTGGTAATATCTTTTATTAGGAAACTGCATATTACAGTAGATATATATTACAGTAGATATAAATCCGTTCTATACATTGTGGGTTGGCTTCTGTTGGAAGTATCATTTGGCAACTTCAGTATGGAGCTTCACTATGGAGATGTGAAGGCATTAACCATGGAAACCACATACCTATCTGTCCTATATTCTAGAAAATAAAAACTAGAATTCCTCCATGTTTCAACATTTTTGTCAACATCAACTATTCATTAAAGCAATATTTATTCTCTATCATCATGGTCTGGGAATAGAACGTGGTTTAGCAGGACATCTGAAAGCTGTAGATTAACTAGTAATAGTCTATCACATTTGAAGTTACCGTACATAGAGTGGAAAAATGTGACNGTAAACACAACACACAAATTATCATTACTGGGTTTGTGTGCATTTACATTGTGATACAGTATGCCTCCAAACTCTTTAAAAATATAGAAAAAAATTCTTTCTTTTTGCACCTGTGACTAAGCACATGCAAGCGACAAGTTAGCCCTCATCATTATTACAGCCAATCTATTCTATTGTTCACATTAGAATTGTGTTTTTTTAATTATAAATGAAGCTGCTACACAGTACACGATATTCATACTATCACATCAAGTACATACTAGTATTTAACTTAATTTAGGCAATGTATAAAATTGCTTTATTCGTCATTTTCTTGAAATGAGAGCAACATTGCTTTAAATAACAGATCTCTAGCTGTGATACACTATTTACTTACTTTTAGCATGAGATTAATTAGTAATCAGTCAGAGTTGTGCTTTTTATGCCACCTTTGACCTTGATTGCAATAATGATCTAGTGCTAAATACACAGCTGGCACACTATTATAAGAATTGAAGCTTTAAAAAATACGAATAAATTACCATTTTTTTCCCTTAGAAAGCCAGACCATTTTGTCATTTTCTTTGCAAAAAAGAAAACTCTGGAAACATTGGTCTCTTTGTTGTTGCTTTTTGTAGACAGGCTAAGTAGTATAGTAGTGTACATCTGCGTTATTTTTCTTACAAGTACATGCTTTGCAGCAGAATGAGTCTTATTGCCATTATAACCCAATACATTGGTTTAGGAGTACACCAAGCTACTCACTCTATCTAGAAACAACTTTTCACAAAAAAAAAAATTTCAATATAATTCCTTCTTTGGTGCAGATTTAGTCTAAATCCACTATGTTTATCAACTTTAGAGCATTTGCGTCAATGTATCATTCAAATACTGTATATACTGGAGTATAAGCCTAGTTTTTCAGCACATTTTTTTGTGGTGAAAGTGCTTATATTCGAGTCATTGTCCTGTATGATGTCAATAACTTATCCCAGTGTCATTGAGGTGAAATTAGGTGCCTCGGCTTATATTTGGGTCGGCATATACTCGAGTATATATGGTATGTTAAATATTTCCTGTTCTGGTCTCCTGTTCAATTCCTGGACAGCAATGTGCAGAGTTTGTATGTTCTCCCTTTGTCTGGTGGGTTTCCTCCAGGTGCTCCGTTTTCTCCCACACCCCAGAAACATGCTGGTAAGTTCATAGGGATCTGACTAAATTGTCCCTAGTGTATGTGGTCTATTGTATAATGGACTTGCCCCTATGTGTCTCTTCTATAGAGTGTAAGGTTGTGGACAGGGCCCCTTCCCCACCCATATCTAAGCAATATCTAATATGAAGCTGCTATAAAAACCTGTTTGTAAATAAATAAAAAAATATTCATAGCAAAATATTTAGAAGTAGTAACTATAACTGAGCTAAACCACTTATGGCTCATGATAAACAACAAAGCTATCACTAAGAATCCCAATGCCTGCAATGGAAAAATTACATTATTTGTTACATTATATCATTAATATCTCCATATATTAATGTATTATATAACATGCTGTTTCTCTGCATATTATATAATTTCTTTCACTTCTTTCAATGTTATTATTATTTTTATAATATGATATATATATATATATATATATATATATATATATATATATATATATATATAATTAATTAGTAACTAATAAGGTTAGCATCTTAAACCTATGTAAACTACTTTTGCTCTTAAACTACAAGTTAAGTCTGCATTTCATGGGGATATTTTATTTTTAGGGATATTGTATTAGTAGAAGTTCTATATCCAATTTTATCTGTTGATGAATTTATTGATGCAAATCCTGAATGTTTTGCACAGTTAATGACATTCATTTTTGTTTTTTCATCTTCAACTACCATATACACACTATATAATTTATGGCAAAGATCTGAAAATAATTACATAAAGTATTCAGGACATATGGCTTTATAGTTGCCTGTCTAATAATAACACCATAAAATATTATCACCTATGACTATGAACACTTTTTTTTCCAATACATTGCCCAATTCTCTGTAGTTCCAATAATTTATATATATAAATAATAAAAACTATGCTACTTTATATTTAAAATAAAATGGCAGAAACGTCACATACATGTGCACATACATGTTTAGCCATCAGTCACTTACACAGCCTTTCTGCTTATGGTTGTCCTAACTCAAATCTTTCAGAACCCAACTTTGGAACACAACATACCATGTATTTCAAGACTATATATATATATATATATATATATATATAACCTTGTTGGGGGACCACAGGAAAGGCTGGCAAGAGCACCTCCACACTGCCTCCATTTACATGCCGGGTTATACCATGACCCAGCATGTGAATGTATACCTCTATCCCTCACAACCGAGGAAGATTCACATGTGAATGAGGACCTTAGAAACTTCATACTTTATACAAGCAAATATTTTCACTTTCTTGGATGTATTTTATCTTCAAGTATCTGGTACCGCAATGGGCATGATTTTCGCTCCCAATTTAGCCAATCTCTACAACGGGAAGCTAAGCCCCCTTACGAAGTCCCAAGAGAATTGCGTATGGTTGTAGACAAGGACCTAAATTTACTAAGCTGTGATATTGCATGGAGATTGAAAAGTGCGGATGTTGCCCCAACCAATCAGATTCAAGCTCACATTCTCCATTATGTAAAATGAAACTGAGAGCTTGAATCTGATTGGTTGATATATGCAACATCCCCACTTTTCATCTTTTCATTTTTGATGCTTCAGTTACAAATACATTTCCAGAGAACCTTATAATAACATTTTAAGGATCATGTTGTGTTTATGCCTTTAAAGATACACATTTAAAGCATCTTCATTTGATACAGTAGTTCAGTAGATTCAATAGATTCATCTAGACAAAATGGACGGTTCTTATGTCATTCTTCATGTCTTAAGGCTGCATTGAGGAGATATTTATTGGTGTNTATCAATGTTAGAAACCTCCTTTATATCTTATGTATAGCGTAAAATAGATGTGTTTAGTGCAGTACTTGCATATGTAGCATTATTGAACGTTTTGTACAGTGTACAGTATACCAGGAGAATACACAGGATTTTGGAAGGGGGGTTTCCAAATAGTGTAACAGTATAATAGTGTAGTCTCCAAACCATTAATACATCCAGCACTTTTTACAATATATGATATACCTGTACCCCATTAATATATAATTTATATAGTGCACCATTCCCAGCCCCATGATATAATGATATAGGGATCTGGAGTGGACACACTATATAAAGTACATATTGGGATTATTCCTATACTGTGAACATACAATACTGATATATATATATATATATATATATATATAATTTTACCGTATATACTTGAGTATAAGCTGAGATTTTCAGCCCAAAAAATTTCCCCTCTGCTTATACTCATTGCACGTTTTATCACAGAGGCTGCAGCATGTTTCCTCACACCTCTAACGCTAGCTGGAGCTAGTATTATCTGTTAGAAGCTGAACAATAAGCAGCAGTGTCTGGACTCCCCTCCTCTCCCCTGTTATAGTACTGAAGTCTCTCACTTCTTACTCCCTTGGGAGGGAGGAGTAAGAAAGGACTTCAGTGTAGTGAGAGGGGGAATGGAGGGCCAGTAGCTGTGTCACAGGATCTTTCACATAACAGCAGTTTTTACATCAGACACTTCTCACACATACATATACATAGCTACAGATAGTGCTGGGGGTCGGCTTATTTTCAAATCAATAAGTTTTACATGAAATTAGGTGCCTCGGCTTATATTCAGGTCGGTTTATACTCAAGTATACTGTATACGGTATATATATTATAGGATGGATAAGTGTCTGGGAATGGGACTATATAATGTATATTGCGTGTCACTCCTAAATCTTGATATGACACACACATTGTAGAATGCCATCTCAGATTTACTTAATGCCTCTAATTGACTTAATTTAATTTACCTAATAAAGTTTGCATAATCTAATTTACCTAATACTTAATAAAACCTGCATATAATACAGCAACATAAAGCAACCCCCCCTGCGCTTGCCTATGTATACTGTGAGTACTTACATCTGTGTGCTGGTCTGGATCTGAGTCAGTTGAATAAATATGCCCTTAATGCATACTGATTATGAATCAACACATTGACTGATTGATTGATTGATTGAAAAGTTCCAAAATTCCACTTTTCCGTAGTGGTGGCAGGTGTACATAGAATAGTAAGGTACTATCCTGATCTAAGGTACTATCCTGGTCTCTGCATCGACCTTCATTTAAGAAAGGGTGGTTCTGAAAAGTTATTGTAGGGGTCTGATTGCATGAGGAGAGTTGTTCAAAGACCCCCCCCCCCATGTGTATTAGACTCTGCACTGTGCATTTGTTCTGAATGGGCACAGTTAAAAACAATTCTATGCAATTTAGTGTACATACAGGTCTAGATCAGGCTCTATTCATGAAGTATGAGGCCCTGAATTTCACTGGTTATTTGTAATCTCTTAACTGCAAGGCTTGTACAAGTAAATTATATCTGAGACATTGCTCAAAGTGGGCCGATATACACCAGTATAGTATACTGGCAAATTTTCNCAGCAAAGTTCCATCCCTTGTTTAAGCCTTGCCCCTCTGGATTTTGTGATATATGCTCCTTCTCCTTCATACCCCCACTTGTATATATCCACTATGAGCCCTGATCTGAGAATCTGTTTAAATATCATTCTCTTTATCCCGTTATTTCAACTTCAGAGAGTTGAAAATATGTATTGAATGTGTCATGTATCAGTATATTTGTTTCATGCATTAAAAAAAATTGCATATTCTTTTGGAATAAAAATCGTACGTTTTAAGTGGTATCAAAAATAATAATAATACCCTATGCACGTTTGCAATAACTATTATTCTAGCATTACAGTCGAAATAATTAGGGTACCTGAGAACTAGTGGTGTCTTCCATTTTGAAAAATGTCTTGTTTATCTTATGTGACAAGTGGGAAAGAGATATTACTCAGTCAAGCAAAGGAATTTACATTTAACTATAGTGACAGTTATTAATTTAACTTTAAGATTACCTGGCTGGTACATTGTGAAATAATAATAATATAATTGCAATAGACAGTGTCTGTCTGACAAAAAAAAAATACATTAAAAAATGATAACTGTAGAAAAAAAAACACCACTGGTGGTTTCATAACAGAATTTCTTTCATGACGGGATAGTAATAAATCTGTCATTATTTTATATATAAAAGCTGTGATTGGGGAAGTCAGTTAATGTATTAACTGTTAATGCAAAAAAAAAAATCACATTTGCGTTATAATTAATGAATGACAGCATGGAAGGAGAGAGGGATGACACAATGCATTAACATTGGACAAGAAAGATGATGACTTTGATTTTGCATGCATAAATTTTGAATGTATTAGCAGATCTGGGGAAGAAACATAAGTAATAAAAATGTATGATCTGTATTGCTATTTCATTATATAATATAGTATATAAACTGTTATTAAGACATTGAGCATTGAATTACATCTCCTCTATAACGCACCATCAAATACACTCAGCTAATACACCATCAAATAAACACATACTTCATTGTGTCATGAGATAAGTATAACAGAGAACTCTTTTCCTTTCAGTGTAGAGAAAAGAAAACATACACAAAATATACGACAGTCTTCCAAGTTATATCTCTAGCATCAGTGCCCCTATATACCTGGGGAATCTAGTGCCCAACCGTGAAAGAAACAAAGTTGGTTTCACATAATGGTCTGGATCCAGACTTATGTACTATTCAACTTTTGAGCAAGTAGACAAAACCATGTTGAATTGCAGGGGAGTTAAATTTCATTCGTTGCAAACAGTATTAGAGTTAAGAGATGATGTTTCCTAGCCCAACTCTAATAANAGTGTAACAGTAACGCTGGTCAGTATCTGTGCAAAATGCAAAAGTATTCTCCCTGCATGCACACACTGACATTCATTTTACCTCCCCTGCAATTCACCATGGTTTTACCCACTCACTCATAAGTTCAATAGTACGTAAGCCTGAACCTGGTCCAATAAGTGTCAGATATTGATCTGTTTCTTGCTAGTCTCTAAGATTCAGCATGTACGTTTTAAAATAAATTCTTATACATTTAATAAGCAACCTAGGGCATATTTATACACTCATCTGAATGAAAGTTTTGATGATGAGGGTATCTGGTGTTAGAAATTATTACTAGAATACAATCAGAAAGAGGAACACGGTTATGCACAATATGTTTTTTATGAGCGTGAAACTGTAAGGACATAGAGTGGATCATGTCATATTCTTTATAAACTCAGTTCTACCCCAGTTTCATTGCCATGTTTCTCACCTAGTATTGTGCTATTTCCGAAGACATACCCTGTAAAATGCGCATACTCTACATTATGCTAATTTTCAGGAATATGCCTTTGACTGTACATTGACTGTGTCAGGGTGTATTGAGTAAAGAAATATTCTTGATGATAAATAGATTGTCCACAGACTATCACCCTTGTGTATGTATCCAGAGCTATACTGTCAAATGCATCTGGATTGCTACAGAAAAGACCAATTTTTGCATGGAGGTATTTCCCAAGTGCGGAATAAAATTTTTTCACATTTTAGTCGAATCAGGTCTACAGCATGTAGAACAAGGGAAAAAAAAACCATGTCAAATGATTATTAATTGAACTAATAGAACTCAATCAATTTTTCCTAATTTATATAAAGCACTTTAAAGAACTTTGTCAAACGAATCTAACTGTTTTATGTTTAAAAGGAAGGTAAAATTACAGATTCATCATAATTAGTAATGGAATTTTGGAAAAGCTATAGTCTTATTATTTTATTACTCTGCAGATCTATATTCTGAAACCACTTAAAAATCGATTGTTTTCCAGCACTATACAAATGCATTTTATCGTACAAGTGTGACACCTACAGGAAAAATGGAATACTGATCATGATCTCTGCATTTGGGAAACTGATGTGTTAGCATTTAATAAAAAAAAAATTGCATGTTCCAATTTGACGTTTGTCTGCTATTTGGTTAAAAGAAGGGTTTCAAGTATTATGTATTCATCATATTATTTATTAATTATTATTTTATTTTTAGTAGAAAGAGATCATATTATATGATATGTGAATGGTTCCAGCTGAAGGAGGGGTAAAACAGACATTAACATAGCTGCTAAAACTATACCCAAGGAGAAAGGGATATCCAGGGTATCCTAGCTAAGTTCACATGGAACAGTCAACATCCCCACAACTTGCTCTTCTTAAAAAACACATAGCTCCAGGGGGTAGGGGGGCTTCAGATACTACTATAAGCACGCACGATTTGATGAAACTGCTTATCTGAAGATCTCAGTCCTCACCTCCCTCTTCCCTCATGAATGTGCCCCTCTTTGCAGGGGTATGATCTTGTCTTTTTATGGTCTTCTGTTGGATGCCAACTTGGGCACCCAGGATAGACAGGAAAGAACCTGGTAGTTAAGCTTGTGGCTTGGAGACAATAACCCATGGGAAATTACTAGGGTATACTGAAGACCTTCATATGTAAAAAAAAATAAGAAGAATGATTATAAAATGTATTAGATAGGGTATATCATCCTGGACCACCTCAATGCAATATTCTTTTCATCTTCCCCTAAATGTTGGATGCAACTGTGACCTGGTGGGAACACTCCCACACATTTGATGGATCTGCCTCAAGAAATATTGCCCCCTACTGAGATGCAGTCTATACACTTCTTCAGACCCTCATAACTAAACCTATTTCTATATGTCCATCCATGGAGTTTCATTTTATGTTTTCTGTCACCCACTCCCAGATGTATGTACAGATTTGCATTTGGGTTCCAATTACAAAATCCTTTTTCCTTCCTTTACCCTCAAACTTGATGATTTCAGCTAGGCCCTTTACAGTTCCCCCCATATGGTTCAGCTTTCTTCTTCTCTTTAACACTTCTTGACTCTTTCTCTACTATTCCACTCATTACTTTACTTTCCATACTTTACTTTCTAAAACAGATGTATTTTGTTGTAGTCCTATTATGTAGGCTGTTATATCATGCAGTACAACTTTAACTTTGTTTCTGTCTATATCAAGCTACTGTACATTTTTACATATTTCTGAGTGTATTTTGTTGACTGACTCAATAAACTAAAGTAAAGTTAGTGAAACATTTAATTAAACTTAGTGAAACAAATGCAATGTTATATTTATATAAGTAGCATTTAGCATTTAGAGTATAAGCCGACCCGAATATAAGTCGAGGCACCTAATATCACCTAAAAAAAACCTGGGATAACTTATTGANATCATACAAGACAATGACCCGAGTATAAGCCGAGGGGGGCACTTTCAGCATAAAAAAATGTCCTGAAAAGCTAGGCTTATACTCCAGTATATACAGTATTTAAGTTTTGTAATTGATTTATTAATTTTTATTTATTTATTCATTTATATATTTCATATTTTCTCAGCAACTACTTTATAAACCTTTTCTTGGTTACCAGGAGAAACCTCTATGTAATTGACAGCTACAGTATTGTAATTTACATATAAGTAAAGCTTGGCCATACACTATGCGATAACTCGTTAAGCACGAAAATGTACATGAAAGTTCATTAAAAAAAAAACGGCCACTTAAAAAGTCTCCATACACACACGCTTAAATTGTTCAGAAATGCAATCAAAATTTTTAGTGGACAGTAGTTTCTTGATGAAAAGAACTATAAAAAAGTTCATTCCCCACACACTGTACAATTTAAGCGTATTTCATCAATCTAGTTTATGCACACCATCCAATCTGCACTACACTTAAATTGAGATTTCAACAGATTTTGGCTGCTTTCCAAAAAAAATCATGCCCACACACTTGAACGATTTATCGTTTGAAATCGAAATTTCGCCGAATTCGAACGATTTATCGCATAGTGTATGGGTAGCTTGATGGGCTTAATAAGATAAGTGAACTATCCATCCAAAGCAGGTAGGAACTTTTGAAAGAGATTAACAAAGTCACACAAAGGAAAGCATATTACTCTTTATTGGGTAGTAAACAGACACTCAAAAAACGCACACCTTCTAGTAACAATGTATAAGCAAGTAATATAGATCATTAGATTACAGAAAACATGTATTATCTATTTCTTACACAATGCATTTGTCTATATTATATTCTTGTGTACACCAAAAGCCATGTTCTTCAGTTTTACAAATAGTGAGATATCAGTACATTTGAAAGCCAGAAAAACTTGGCAATGATGACCATATTGAAAGGGTCATGAAGACATGCTAACCGTGCACATTTGTCACAGTGGTGCTTCTTCATGTCATTTCCCACAGAAGTGCAGAGAAAACACTGTAACTAATCCATAAATATGCAACCTACATTGCAAGAACANGGCTGTTTAGATAGATGCCTTTTTACAAATATGCCCCTTTGCCTTCAGGGCACCTCAGTGTAAATAGGTAAGCAATGCTGCAGGGATGCTTTCAGAAGGCACTGTGATTGGTCTGTTAAAACATAGGGTTAAAGTTGAAGGTTTTGTAGAAATACAAATACGTAATAATCTGCATATTAAAATACAGAAGTAGTGTAAATGTTTTATTGATTAAAAATGCTGTGTATACATATTAGCTATCCACCTTTGTGAGTATAGCATTTATATGATATGACAAAAATCAGTAACAAAATGTTGCTAAATATATCCTAACCACAGCATAGTAATAAAGATAGATGGGAGCCATAGAGAGGCTCCCGCCATCATTACACACAGGCATAAGTCAGCAGCGTGGCTTTTTATCTGTTTTGCACTTTGCTGTGTGCTACAGGTGCCAGATACCTCCATGTCAGGATGAATTATATCCTGTGGCATAAACGAACAGTCATGTTGGGCACCAGGTCATGATGGAAACTGTACAGTAGTTTTACATAGAGAAATTCTATATTTTACAACAGCTCACATGTGCTGAAACAGCTGTTAGTGATGTCTAAGGGTGGGGGCCCAAAATACTCCCCTAGTAAAACCAGCCCTGTTTCTAAATGACGTAAGGCTGGCTGGAATTTTTATTAACACACAACAGTGAGAGTGGATTACAAATACTATACAGACAATTACAAATACAGATTATGGACTGGATCCAGGCACTGCAGTACAAGCGCACAGGAGAAAGGGGAGTGAACTTCCCTGTCACTCCACTCTCTCTGTCAGAAAAGACTTGGGGGTATATTTACTAAGTGGTGAGATTGCAGGGAGATTGGAAAGTGGGCAGGGGCGGGCTGGCAAATTTTGGCCTGGGGNGCAAGCCCACTGCAGTGGCCCATATATATAGTATATGGGATCAGTAGATAAGCATGTGCGGCCCTGAACCGCTTAGTAAATATACCCCCGGGGGTCACTCCTACCTTAACTTAATCGTGTGACTGCTGACTGCACAATTTCTCCCTTTCCTCTCCCAATCCCTTCATTCAAATCCCCACTCACGGCAGAGAACTTTTGCCCCACTTCCGCGCACACCGTATGTAATGCATGATCTAGTCCACTCATAGAGACCATCTTACTGTTTATTAATCCAGAAAAGGGCACAGAATGAGCAAGTCACATGTGCATTATGTTATGCTATGATGAAATTCTCACTGAATTTAATACCCTTTATAAGTCTGGCAAAGACCTATAGGGGGTGCAATGCTTACATATTTTTATTGATCAATAAAAAGGACCTAATCAATGTGACATATAAAATACTACATTAACATTTCTACAACCCTCTTTTGTCCCTTAAATGTACGCATATAATGAATAACCGTTCTACAGTATGTCACTGAAATATAATTTCAATTAAATGAAAAATAAAATCAAAACAGAAAATTATGATTTTTTTGTTATTATTTTTAGATATATATTTTTTTGTTTCATTAGAGCTCCCTAAATCATTTATACGTATGTAGGAAGAAGAGAGCATAAACCACTGCAGACAACCTGTTAAAGAACCACTGAAATTGTGAGTCATGATTGCTGGCATTGAAACCAAATGAACAACTGCATTCTATTTCAAGCACTGAGGAGCACATTGATGCCACTATTTAGGATTATAACAAGCAGCACATGACTAGATTAAGTTACAACATCTGCTCTTCCTGCTCTTCAGTATATAACATTATTATATACAATATAACACTAAACTGTATCACACAAGTAACAGGTATAAGTCCACTCCATATCTGACCTTAGCCAAGTATCAGAAGAGGCAAATCCAGATATGGAATAAACTGTATTCACAACTTCATGCTTCAAATTTTGGAGGTAGATAAACCAAGTTTAGTAAGGAATAATAAGTCTCATGTCTTTTTCTCAAAGTTCTTTAAAACTACTAATAAACTGTACCCCTAAAGCCTTGAATAAAGCTGTAACATTGAATTTGTATTAGTAACACATACCAAGAATATTACAATGGTTGCATAGTAAAGTGTTTGAGCATTTATCTTGCTTCTTAAATATGTAAATATGAAATGCTTGTTAAAGGTTGTAGCTATACAGTTATATAAATATTGGTACTGCTTTCATTGTAAAACCATGAAATCCTTTGTTGTTACTTATAAATGTCCATACTTTGGCTTCTAAATTTCCATATAAACAGAAATCAGTGACAAATTAGAATAAAAGTACAATAACATTACTTATTGCACATTTTGTGGCCAGGTCCTTCATTAAACAAATTGTTAACCGTTTGAAAATGAAGCTTTTCTGAGATAGATGTTGGTTATTTTATGTGTTTCAAGATAGTATGTCCGACTAACAGGAACAGCATGCCTGCCAAAAGAGAGAAGAATATTCCAAATGGTGCAAGCATGAAGGACCAGCCATAGCGAATGTCCACTGCATAACCGGGGCAATCCTCTTGTCTCATGTCCTGGTAACCCTTCACATCTGACACGCTCTGTACCCAGATGACATGCATCACCACCACAAGTGTGAAAAGTATACCTGCAAAGTAGAGCATTACATTTTAGTTAACATTTTGAGACAGACAGATAGAATAGATACATATAGAATAGAAAATAATCAATGGTTATTAATCTTATATGTACAAGAAGAGAAAGCCTTAGTAATAACTTGCCATTCTATGGAAAGATCTAGAAACAGGTATTACTGTTTTACTATAGGTTATTTTGTTCTTCCCAACTTGAGTACAGTTTGTTAACCTTCAGATGGATACCTATGAGGAACAGAGAAAGTCCGGCGCTCCATACCAAACAATATATATCACATTGTGTCAGCACATTCATATAGAGGAGGTTTAGTTCACAATATAGCTATATTGGGTTAAGCTCACCTGCCAAGCGTCAAGGCACCTCCAGTAGGTGAGTCCCTAATCATGTTGCATTATGTGTAACCAGGATGTCTGTAGTAAGACAGCCCTCCATTTGAAAGTGTGCAGCAGCCAAATTGGGGAGTGGTCAAGCTCCCANAGAAAACTAGTATCAGTAGCAAAAAAGAGAACAGGCCGCGCTTCTATTCAAATATATTAAATGTGTGCAAGTGCATATATGCACTTGCACACATTTAAGATGGATACCTATGTTTATTGATCTTCTCGTGTGATTTTCATATTACATTATTGCTTACCCAAACTATACTGTGCTATTACCATACACTCAGCGCACAGGACGCCCTGTAACCTGAATCTGGTTCACAGTTTTTGTTTCCAGTTGTTCTGGAAAACAAATAAGAATGTAAGTTCTGTAGTCCCACCTGCACATGTCTCTCTCCTAATTCCTTTCCCAAAGCAGCTGGTAATAATGTTCAGAAGCCAATGTGTGTATCTGTTTCAGTAGGGATCTGGATTCTCATGATCCAGACTTCCTTACCAAGTCATTCTTTTGGCAGTGTGCGAAGGGCAGACTGCGTGCAGCAAGCACACACAGGGGGAGTATTTCAATACTACAATAATGTCAGCGCTCTAAACNTACACTGAGAAAAGAGCTTAAACCTCACAATACATCTATTTATTTCTCTTTGATTGTAATCAAATTATTACAATAGCTCTTTATATTTTCCTCATAATAGCTCTCTAAGTGCTTTTGAGCCTAAAAGTGGGATGATAATTGATGATAAATGATAACACAATTATAGTGAAGTAAACTGCTTTATGTTTGTTTAGTGGAAATATAGCAGCATATTGAGGTAAAATATGAGCAAAGGAAATATTTACATAATTGGTCGAAATGGAAATTGAGAAGTGGGGTTATGGACATTTAGAAGTAGAGTGGAGATTTGTAGTTTGACAACTACAGCAGCAAGAGAAGTGACCGTATGGCATACCCCCATATACACCCCCACTCCAAGCCCTGTTTTAATATATAATACTTGTCCCATAAAAAAAAGCTTTTTCTTCCTCCTTGTGCTCAAATTATCCCTATAACAGACATGTAGAAATATTATGGGGGCATAGTTGAGAATTTGAATGGGTATTTATAAATATTACTGTCCTTTTGTATGAAAATGCCTAACGTATGATTAGCAACAATTAATAATTGTATGATTAACAAGTATTGTGCTTTTCTGCATTAAAAAAAATAGTAAACGAAATATTCTAGTATTACTGACATAACACTAGTTAAGAAGCTATATTAGTTTGGGAGAAGTCTCTAAGGGTTGTTCTGAACATTTTACGTGGCTTATTATGTATGAATTCAATTTATGTGCACGTTTTTGGAAATGATCAGAACTTCTTTAAATTTATTTTTAAATCTAGTACATAGTGGAATCATTGAAATTTGCAAAATCTCAAAAAATATCAAGTAAAGCTGTTTAATTTGGGATTATGCCACAAATTACCTATTAAATGACACCCATCGTCAAAGCAGGGGCATCAGAATATTTAACTATGGGGGGGTAATCCCCCTTCTTCGAGGTGTCCCCCTCTCAGCATGGCACCCTTCCTCCATCCGACTACAGCCTGTGACAGCACTTCAGCTCTCTGTAAGATCCAGTAAAGTGCTGGAACAGGCTCAGTCAGAACTTTACCTTGTTTTACAGAGAGCTGCAGTGCCTGTCACAGGCTGACTATACTCTGGAGGTGCCCCCTTCACATTTGGGGTGGTGCTATAACCCCTCGATCAATCCCCCCCNCCCCCCCCCATTCCAACGCCTCTCCAAAATAAAATGGTATCTAATGCCACCAGTAGAAATGTGTATTAAGTAGAATATATGTTGTACATTAAAATAAAAATGTCAATCAACATCCCTTTGATAAAATCTGATTCATGTTTATTACCATCACTATTAAAATTGATATTTAGAATAAAGCAACCAAATGAAGTTTTTGAACATGCATAACAGAGGAAGTATATCAAATGTGTAATCTTTGAAATTTGAAATCTTTAATTAAAGAGTCTTTTAAGTAAATCTCTTTTCATATAGTAACATAGTAACATTTCTTCCTGTCATACCTCAACCAGTGGAAACATATCTAATGAGGCAAGACCCCAAAAAGATGTTGACATTTGATTAAAAAGGCCTAAGATGTAAACAGATAATTCATTAATGATCTTTCATGAAATGTTAAAGACTTTAATAAAGTAATGAGAGTGAACTTTAAGTCCTCAGTTTAAAAATCAATGTGTCACTTTCCGCTCTGTTTAATTTTAAGGCATTTATTTTTTATGAGCATATAATACACAAAATGACATTGGCAATGTAAGGAGATATTCTAGAAAAGCATTTATGGTAAACGTATAATCCGTATAAAAAATGGCACAATGTAAACGTGGATAACTCAAATTACATAATCCTTTGTTACTATTATGTATATGAATTTGGATAAATGATACCATAGTCCAATTTTTGTTTAATGCCTGTGGTTGAAGGAACATAATATACAGTAGAATGTCCAACCATCTCTTCCTCTATTGGTTTGCAGTTGGACAATTGGACAATGGACAATTGTGGGATGGTCCTATATATTGTTGCCCTGGTCCAAGTCATCTGGATTTTTTTTGCTGGAACAGTTAAAAAGGGATTGCTAGTAGTTAAGATTAAACTAATTATATAGTGTGCATCTCTCTTTTCTATCTGAACATAAATAAAAGTTATCTAATTTTGTCATGAGAAATGTAAAAGATGACTTTTGTAAAATTCTTTATATATATTAGACAGCTACTGCATAGTACATGTGTTGGAATATCAGAAGCAACACATGGTCACGTGACACATGACATGGCCATTCGCAGGGCACATGCCAATCTAGAACCTCTGCTTGAATTCCAGTTATAAATAGGATACAAATATAAATAATAGAAATACTTGCATGTATTCCCTATATATGTGCAACCATAATCAGCATTGTGTTCCAGTTGCTTAGTAATAGTGTTTATTGGAAAAACCAAACCAAATTAAATCTAGATTCCCTTAATGCCTCCTGTATACTCATATTTGACTTTGTAGGAGCATAGAATGACACCAGTGAGGAGTTCATTTGGGCAATTAGCATTGTGTCTTCCATCTGTGTACTTTTGTAGGCTGTTTACTATTTAAGTCGTTATGCTATAGTAGTCCAGGATTGCCAGCTCTCCCGAATTCAGCAGGACACAAAACCAAACAAAAACAAAGCAACCAGGAGAGTTGTGAGATGAAAATATATACAGGTCTATTGGTAGTTGATCACATACCAGTAAACATAGTTGATCAGCGGGACAGTCCCACTTTTGGGTGACTGCCCGCTGTCCCTCCCGACTCCCAGTTTGTCCCGCTAAGGGAAAAAGGGACAAACTTGGTTCTGCACACGCTCAGTGTTAATATATGTTGTGCTTACACCTATAAAATGCGAGCACAGCTCTGGATTAATCCCACAGTTGTATGTGCACTTTATTTAGCACACGATCTTACCAGCTGTGATAAAAAGTCCTCCTCCTGCTTTATACAGTCTGTAATTTGTGAAAGGAGCAGCACATATGATGAAGAATCCTCCGGCTATAACTGTGACGAGACCCAGAAGCATGAAAATATTCCAAAATCCGCGATATACTACAAAATAGAGAGGATACATGTAACTATTTATCCTTAAAAAGAAACCTTTATTACAACCATGAACATTACACAAAGAACAAAAATACACATACTATATATACTTAATCTGTTACATGATTGAACATTTGTAAATGTCAGTGTGCATTAAACATTTAGGACTAGATTTACTAAACTGCAGAAAAGGTGATGAGTGATGATGTTACTCATAGCATCCAATCATATTCTAGCTGACATTCTCCAGTATGTAATAGGAAAGTGAGAGCAAGAATCCGATTAGTTGCTATGGACAACACCTCTACTTTTTCTTTTCTGCAGTTTAGTAAATCCGTGCATACTATACAGGTGACCGATTGGCTGACTGAATTAATCTTCATATAGAAGTATTATTTAATGTTAAAGAATGAGATAAAGTACAAAGAAAAGTAGAATATCCTATTATAAGCATTATTACAGACAGTAATGAAATCAGCAAAATAACCATTAAAATATCTCTGTGATAACATTTTGACAAAATCAAATGGTTGAATCCTTTTTAGTCCTAAACATGAAAATTCATGTGTGTTGCTACCCAATGAAAACCCATTTTCAGATAGTAGATACAATGTAAAAATCCTATAAAATCTAATGCCATAGAATTAGTTCAGTTATAGCTGAATCACTTCTAAAAGATGTTTCGCATTGGCAATATTTTCACAGACACACAACATAGTTTTAACACAAAACACACCACTATGGTACTCTAATAACAATAAAACAATAATATCCCCAATCTTGGATACTTATAAATGAAGAAAATGCCATACGTACCAATTGCAGAATGATATGCTGTTGAGTTGGTGTTCTCGCTGCTTCTTGGAAATGGGGACAGGTAGGCATGTGTGCAGTTCTTGGTTGGGGCTTGATTGGCTATAGAAATGACACAATTAGTTGGGTAACAAATTGAAAAATCAACATACAAACAGAGGCATTAAACTGAAACACATAAACAGAAGTGTGCTGTCCTCTGTTCAGAATATGTTGCTTGGATTAAATAAGGAGAACTAAACTGTATAAATTATGATGTAAAGCCATATGTTTTCTATGAGGATCATTTGCATATAGAAATCTATCAAGTTTAAAGTTTAGCTATTCTTTCTATAATGCACTTTATAAATGATATGTGGTTGAATCTGGTTGTTTGTTCAGGAATAATTTCTACTTAAAATTTTGTAAACATACTCTATAGCGTGAATAACACATCTTTATGAAGATATTGGCATGTCATCAAGAAATTCCACTGCTATTTAGGTTTAGAACAGAATGTCTTAAAACAGAAAAGTTATCAGAAAATAACATTACCACTCTTCTTCTTGCCAATGGTGGGTGTTTTCAAAAATATGTTTACTTTCTTTTTTTAAATATCGTTTAAGTGCATTTGTTTCCCACGTTCTCAGCAAACATGTATCACTAATATTAATAACAAAAGTTCCCCTCTTCTTTACCATATATAGTTAAGTAAATTGTTTTATGTAGAGCATTATAGTTACAAATAATATTACACTAAGGTTTGAATGTTAAATGATATTAATGTCAGTACATTTCCATGTACTGGAATTGGAGGCTGCCGTACACTGTACAATATTTTTTTTTACCTAAAAACGATTTTAGTTTGATTCAGGATATGTTACAATTAATGTGCAGAATCAGTTAATGTGCACATTGCCTAATTAATGTACACATTAACAGATTTGGTAAGGTAATGTGCATAATAAAGTCTTTTCTGCACTTTACCTAGGTAATGTGCACATTAACGGCATTGATGCAGTTAATGAAGCACAGTAAACGTACAGTATCCTGCTCTTGTATAAGTAAAGTGAGGCACAGTAAACGTACAGTATCCTGCTCTTGTATAAGTAAAGTGAGGCACAGTAAACGTACAGTATCCTGCTC
>JABWIB010001698.1:3961-36170 GCA_016617825.1 Platyplectrum ornatum | reverse complement strand
TTTCATATACAGTGCTTCATACATGTATAATAAATGCTTACTTTAATGATTTCATATACAGTGCTTCATACATGTATAATAAATGCAGACTTTTTTCTCAATATATTCATCATTCATTATTTTTATTAAAGTGGGGAAAGGAAAGACATTTATTGTTATTAAACTTTTTTATTCCAGGATCTCTTTGGCGTGAGCATGATTGTGCCACTACTCAACCATCACATGAAATCTCTTGGTGCTAGTCCTACTACAGCAGGCATAATAGGTGAGAATTATCTATTTACTATCCAAGCGTACAGAATCATTTAATGGAAATGGTCTGATAGTGAGCCCCTCCCTCTTCTGACCCCACTAAGTGTTAGGTTTCACGGTGTTACTAGTTACTACATGGTTCTAATTACTAATGGATTCTTTCCACCAGATTTAGTTATATTAAGGGAGTTTTTCCATTTTTAGCATTTTCACTGAAACCTGAGGACATTGCCCTTCTCTCTACCAAGTGCTAAGTGCTGTTGTGGAGAGAGCACCCAGCTACCCGGGGGTTGTAAAAGATAGGAAATGGGGTTATATAGGATAGATAGAGGTAAAAAAAATATTTTGATTGGGCACACAGGGGAAGAGTAAGAAGGACTGACGGACTATCTGTGAGAATTAAGAGGGTTTAGGGAGTACATACTGTCAGACCATAGTACCCAAACACTTTTAGAAATTAGAAGTTAACCGAATAACAGTTGCCTGTAACAGAATTTGGAACCTTGTCCATGGAATAAAAGGAGTAATAATAAACAAGCAGCACAGATAGTTAAAAAGAAATAAAATAGAAATAAATATGTAGATATATATAAAATACAAAATCAATACTGAAAAATGCCATTTACTTACTGGTAAGTTCCCTTAGGACAGGGGAAGGCAACCTGCATACTTTGTCAGGTATCAATTGTCAAAGCAGTTAAAGCATGCTGGGATGTGTAGTTTGACAACATCTGGAGAGCCGCAGGTTGCCTACCCCTGCTCTAGGACTTCATCCTGATTACAGTTTGCACATTTTGAAATAGTTGCCACCTAGACCGAGTGTCTCGTCGATTTTCAGTCTTATGTTTGCCAGGTGGTGGGGTGAGCATATATCCTAACATTGTTGGCTGAAAGGAAGTGTTGTTTCTACTTGCATTCATTTAAAATGTTTATGTTAGATTAGTACTGAACTGAATGTCTGTGCAGCTGCTGGTCCAAATGCCTGGCTGATAGAGACTACGGGGGAAATTCACAAAAGTCGAGTTTCTGTAACCCGTGGCTGCGAGTTTATCGCAGCCGCGGGTTACCGAAACTCGACTTTTGTGAATTTCCCCCTACAGCTTAAAGGCGGATGTATATGTTTGGTGGTACTGATATAACCTTTGCCATCTTTCTTAGGTTCCTGCTATGGTATTCTGCAACTCTTCTCTAGCTCCATTGTGGTAAGAGTCACATTAGTTAATAACCAGACATTACCCATATGTTATTTTGCCTTTACAGCTTGAGGCATTATAGTCTTTTATTGGAGGTGTTATAGTTTTCACTATACATTTGTCTAAACAAACATGTTTGTTGCATTTTGTATATGCATGTGTTTATGTATGTTATGTATTCCAGATGTATAACGCCTTGTTATATATATCTTGCTGTTTTAAATTCTGTTATAAACTTTTGTTGTGCTGTGTTTTTATACAGAACCTCTTTAATGTGAGTATGATTCTCAGGACACTATGGCTTAAATTCACTAATTGAAAAGTGGGGATGTTGCCCATAGCAACCAATCAGATTTCAGCTCTCAGTTTCATTTTACATTCTGGAGATTTTGAGCTCGAATCTGGTTGGTTGCTAATGGCCATAACCCCACTTTTTAATTCCCCTGCTAGCTCCCTGCGTTGTGAATTTAGGCCTATCCCTCAAAAGTGTGTAAATATAGGGATACTATGGGTGGGGAAGAGGGGCTCTGCCAGCAAGCTTACATTCGAAGGGAGATTGGGGATTTGATATATTGGGGCAATTACACATACACTAGGGACAGTTTAGATAGCTGTCAATTAACCTACTGGTATGGTTTTTGGGATATGTGTCCCACGCAGACACAGGGAGAACATACAAACTCCACACATGAAATTCAGATTCTGTTTACTCTTTAACATTGGATATAACTCTGAACTATTTTAACTGTTTACAACCTTTTTTTTTCTGCAGGGAAGTTGGAGTGATATAGTTGGAAGACGTTATTCTCTAATAACCTGCGTTGCTATAAGTTCTTTTGGTTATGCTCTTCTTGGCATATCAACTAACATATATATATTCGCTATTTCAAGAATACCTGTGGGTAAGTAGCCATACTAAAACATTTACAAATTGCCTACTACAGCTTAGTCTGCCTACCTCAGTTCAATGGTTTTGCTCATGTCTACACTCGCACATAAAATGGTGGATCAGCCCCACAGATTGTTTTAATGTAGGGGTCTCATTTGGGAACTTCATGTGATTTACAAACGCAATAGTAATTTTTGCCTGTATCCAGTGCTACTAATATAACCTCAAGGTGTATTTCTAGTGATTGGTATAAGTGGTGTATTTGCTATAGTTGTTTCTTTTTTCTAAATGCTTCTAGCTGATTACATGATACATGGTTTTGTAATACATAATATTTTCCCACCCTTACAGGTATTTTTAAACATTCCCTCTCCATTTCAAAAGCATTCATCACAGACCTTGTAACTGAAAAAGAGCGCCCTCATGTAATGGGAAGGTTCAATGCTGCTTCAAGTATGGGGTTTATCCTGGGACCTGTTGTTGGTGGTTACCTTACAGAGTTACATGGCGGTTTTTACATGACCTCTCTGCTCTGTGCATGTATATTCATAATTAATGCAGGTATGTCATGATATATTCCTATTAGTACATTTTGGTTTAGTTGTACTGCGGAAAATACTGCATTGTGAATATATTTCATTTGTAACTCCCATTAATTTGCAGGTCTTGTTTGGATGATGCCACAGACTGACAACAAACTAAGTAGAAGTGTTACTTTACAGAATGACCAGACAGCAATATCTGGTGTTATGGTAAACTCATCCCAGGAAGACAATACAGCTGCACAAACATTTTTGGCACAGGTCACGTCCGTTTTTAAGAAGGTTACAGATGTGACTTTCTCTCACATGTGGGATATATTTTTAGTTCGATTACTTATGGCAATTGCTGTGATGCTGTATTACAGCAATTTTGCCTTGGCGATGGAAGAAAGGTTTCATATGACTCCACGGATGACTGGTTACTTAATAAGTTATGGCAGCACACTTGGAGCTTTGGCTGGCTTTTCCCTCGGACCACTTACTAGCATTTACCAGTATAATACGTACACAATGTTGTTACATTCCAGTGTTCTCACATTCTTTTCTATCCTGCTGTATTCTGTAGCACCTAAAATGTGGATAGTTATTTTGTCTTCGACATTCTTGGCATTTTCTACGAACATAGGGAGGACATGCATTGTGGACCTGGAACTTTCTCTAGGTGAGAAGCACGGAAGTGGTACGCTTATAGGAGTGGGACAGTCGGTGACATCGGTGGGACGCATCCTTGTTCCACTCTTCTCAGGAATTGCACAGGAATATAGCCCTTGTGGCCCACCTCAGCTTGGTGCTGTGTTGGCATTGGCATCTATATTTCTAATGTACAAACACAGATCCTATTATAGTGGCTCAATGCACAGCAAACATAAAAGGTAGTAAAACAGGACATAATAAGACGTGTAAAAGAGGCATGTGCAATAAATACTGTTACATATCGATTTTCTAAAGCAAATGCCACCTGATGGTTTAGATGTTTAGATGTATGTGTAAAAAGCAAATATTAGACACATAATGCCCTGTATCCGAGACTGTCTGCCCAAATCCCTGCCCCAGTCGTTGCAAAATCACTCTTGTGGAGATCATAATATTCGTTCAGACTGAATATTGTCATCACATTTGTGCATGTCTTACACTACATGATAATTGACCCGGGAAGCCAATATTTGATCCAAACACCTTTACAGATGTTGTAACAGTGGGATCAACTTATGGGTTAAGTAAACTATATAAGCTAGACTACACAAACTAAACTAAGGGAGCACCACTATTTAAATATTGTTTTTTACCTGATGGCCAATATAAGCATGATTCAGTAGCACAATAACAACTCTGAACCAAGGTAAACCAAAATACAGTTCTTATTCAGAAAATATGTCTTTTTCCTATTATTAAGGGCGTTTTTATGTTTAGTGGAGATAGGAAAACTATCTGCTGGACTCTAGCCAGCCACATACTATACAATATTTATATAAAGGGTGTAGCAAGGTTTATATTTACATGCAGGTTAGAGTTATTGCATAATGACTCTAGTATAATATCCTACATGGATTTAATTGTGTCCGAGTGTAATTGTACTGTTGTGGAATATTAAGTGTTATTGCTACATTTCCGAAAGGAAATCCATCCAAACAAATATTTTGCATAATGACTGTCAGACCTAGAGAAAATCAAAGCTGTTTTTCAATGTTATTTATTTTTTTAGCTCTTGGTACTGAAATTCTGTAAGCACTAGAGAATTCTATATGACATAGATGCACAAATAGTATAGTAATAGCTCATTGTAATTATTATGAGGCATTATATTGGGCTGTTCTGTCTCAGCCTTACATCTTTTTTCCTGTGAATCACTAATCACTACTGATATATATGCAATAAGATACATTTGTATATAACACTTTCCAATGCAATTCTTTTTTTTCATTCCTCTAATTATAATGAAAGTCGCACTGAAATTGCAACAAATGTGTGACTGTAATAATTGAAAGTGAATTGTGGTAAGATTAGACCAGTGAGCTAGGTGCAGAAAATAACCACAAGTGCGCAGGTAAACCAGGCAGCGGAGTGTCAGGGGTTGTTTGGGTACTGTAAATATGCGCCGTGCAAGGGGGAGGCATGTAAATAGTACAGTCATGGCTTTCCTACCATTCAGATTCCTCCTTGTGCAAATGGTAATCTGAATCCTGCAGAAGTCTGATTTTAGATTGCCGCAACTGATGCGGTAGGATAGCTGAAAATGGGGGGTCGAGATGGAATGGAGACTCTGAATCGTGCAATCACACCACGGGTTTAACTTGACTTTGCAGGGCGAATTTTACCATACTGACGAGTTTATAAACTTTCCTGCACATACATGAAATTAATGTGTTTTTTTTTTACCAACTAGCAGCTATTTTGGAAACGTGCCAGATCCTATGAAAACTGCCCATTTTTAGATTAAAGACAGGCGTTGTTTGGAGTCTTTTTGGGTGCTTTGATTTTTATTCTTCAGTCTTGTCATTTTTTGTTTTTTATATTTTACCCCCATCTCTGTTTGTGTACTTGAGTGTGTAGCCTAAAGTTACGCAGGGCGCAAGGTATTCCCCGCCTGGGCTGGACCTGGTGCTGGTTATGGTCATCCACTGCTTCTCTTGCACAGTTGTCACTGCTATACAGTCAGCACCTAAAACAGCCTAATACATGGTTAAAGTGCTGCATAGTGCTCCTTTGTATATGCTTTGTAATTAACCAAATGGCACCTCTGTTTAAATCTGCTACTGAAAAATAGGTGTGAAGTAAACTCTTGCCTTAGTAAATTTTGAAAATCCTATCTCCTGCATGTAACAAACATGAAAAACGAGTTTCAAAAGTTGAGATGAACTCGCGATTTAATATGGTGTGTTTAAGCCAACTCGACCTTTGTAGAGTCCAAAAAACTACAACTCGCCTGCAAGATTAACTCACATTCACCAGTTTGTCATCTTGACCTTAGTAAATTTCCCCAAAATGTTTGGCTGGCTGGATCCACGTCTTTCATGTATGTATATTATTTATTCAGATATTTATACTGCACAGTAATATGCATTATTTTGCTGTACTATTTGCATTCCTTTAGCCACTGGAAAATCATGGTTAGCTTTTCAAAAACCTTACACTGTTATCTGTCTAAACAAGTGTAATTGCATAATATTGTTACACATAATTGAAGAGATCAAGTAAGGTGAAATGTTATGGCCTAGAAACTAGATCATATAGGACGTATTGCATAACCATGTTTCCTTACTATACATAGTATGTGCAGGTTTGATTTACTCTACAGATAAAAAAAAGTTTACACATTTATCAAAAATTGAATGTAAGAAATGTAAGAATGTAAAAAACTAAATAAAGGTATAAGAGGTATAAAAGAATGAAAACTGTTAATGATATGTAATTGAGGAAATATTGTATGTGTGTGCAATAAACAAGAACAAGATTTCCAGACTCTATTTTGAGTGATATATCTTTTAGCTGAATAAAGGAACCCTTTTATTTGTCATTAAAGTGGAACTGTCTATAGAAAATGGGAACCATGTCATTTTAATGGAATAAACTGCACGCGGTACCTATTATCACTGTAATACAGTAGGTAAATTAGTAAAGTAGACTCCCTGAAGTGCCGGATAATCTCCCTGATGCTCATTCAGTTGAAGAAGACATTGTGTTATGATGATAGAAATCACACATTGTGTCCTATTTCTATACAGATAATGAAGTTACTGGTTCTCCTATTTACANCTATTCACAATAAATAGTGACAGTGATTATTTACTGNCAATTTAAGAAACAATAAATACTGATGCTGCTATTTTTATTGTGAAATAGTTCTCATGGCAGAGCTAAACACACCCATGGGTGGAGCTATCCACAGGACACACCCCTTTGGTGGCACAAGTTACACCCCTTTTGTGCAGCACGTGTCACAGTCTCCCTGAAATCCATTTGCAAAAGTAGGCAACCCTGGTAATAACAGTGTAACAGTAACACTGGTCAGTATCTGTGTGCAACATGCAACAATAAAGTATTCTCCCTGCATACACACACTGCCCCCCCCCCCCCCCCCGGAACCTGGATCTGAATCTGACCCAGAGAAAGAAGCTGCTTTGTACATGAGATTATGACCAATGTCAGCTGCAATGAAAGTTCACCCATTTTGCTTTGGGTCAGTGTTTCAGAGGATGGGGGTGGGGGTTTTGGGTTAACGTTTTAGAAGGAAAGGGGTGGGGGTTTTAGGCCAATGTTCCATGGGGAAGTTCTGGGGCTGAGGGGAAAATGGTACACAGGCATATTATAGGCAGTTTGAGTATGTTTATGTTAATTACTGCAGGATCAAAGCTGAAACATTTACAATTTGCACAGTTTTAGTAATACTGATTAGTTCTGTGTTATAAATGCTAATGATGTTAAAAATAACAGGGTGGCCTTTATGAAAGGATGCATACGGCTGAGATTACGGCTGCAGTTATGCTTACCTTCTTTTAATACAGTCACAACACATGTATCAACTACATCATTTTCTAAAAACACATAAAAGCATGGCTCAGTACAATGCTTTACAATGCTATGTATAAAATTATCAGAAAAAAATCTTTTTTTTATAAATACAAATGAGGAAAATAGTTAGCATGTAATTTGTAAATATGTCCACAAGATGGCGGTATAGCCTTTTTTTTCCTTTGTTCCTTTAAATTAAACACTAATGGCAGGTACCCAAATGTGAATAGAAATAAATGTAATGTAAATGTACAAGTTTAGTAAGTGTTGGCTGCAATTACAGTAATATGCAGTAATGCAAGCAGTATACTTCCACATTGTCATTTGACAGTATATGCAAATGATCTACAAAAAATACGAAAACTAAGATATTGAAATAGTTCATGTCTGTGTGAAATTTTTACTTATCTGTAAATGTTAGACTCCCCAAGTAACCAAGTCACTGTGAAGGAGACGCTGCACTTTCTGGCATGGCATTTGCATTTGCAGTAACACACTCTTAGGCTAAGTTGAAACCCTGTGAAACAGGCTTGTGAGGATGTATACTTGCTTATCATGCATATACAGTACAAAGCTTAGAAGTCAGTATCAGCTCCTTTCTCCTTTTTACAATTTCAAGCAGAACAATTACTTTTTTTTAGATAATTTTTTGTTTATTATAGAAAATACGCACTGAATGCTAGTCTCTTATAATATAATCCATGTGTTTCATTATTTTAACTACAATGTAATAAATATAAAATCATAAATGCAAATTTGTTAGAACATTGATCAATGCACAAGAAATTCTTTCATCAATCATGACCAGCATTGTAAAACAGTACATAACATTGAAACGTAAAAGTCAGTAAGTGCATGACTTAGATTCCACACATAACAGATACAATATGCACTGTTGCTGTAGAAATGTAGGTAGCTGTTCTCCTATGGTTACATGATAACACAATATACAGGTTTTACATGTCACCGGTTGTCTGACATTTTTCAAAGCCATCGTTCATGCTAGAAGAAACCAAACTGAACAATGCAACTCAACAGATTGTCCAGTTCTTACTGGTTTGTGTAAGTTACTGTGTGCTTGGAGGCTAAACGTTTACATAAAGACAATATCACTAGCAGTTAAAATAGGAATCCAAAGTCACCTGAAAACAGTCGTATATTTTACTCCTGAACATTCCAACCTGCAGTTTCAGGAGATGACAAACTATAACTCAGTGCACTGTTCTGTAGGATGAGCTTTGTTACACCCAGCAAATATTTCAGTTATTTAGGTTCCAGATACCCTAATAAGTTAATAAAAATTAAATGACTAAATATATACAAATACCTTAGAAAAACAAATGGTAAGAAGTGTGTTCCTAGTACAGTTTTATGAAAGAGTCTATGCTCAATAGAGGCATAATCGCTGAGTCTTATTAAGAAAATATTTAAAGCTCAAATAGATTTTAGTGGAAAAACACAGAGAACCCTCGATGCACGTTTCGCCTTGCAGCGTTCTGCTGGATTGAAAATAAGAGGTAAACAATAATTTGTTGATGGCAACAGATGATCAATCCATTTAATCTGCTTGATGTATCATTATTTCGGTGCTCGCGAATTCGGTCTCTTTCCCCCAAATCTTTGTTTTCTACTGTCAGTTTCAGAGGTGCGTCGAATCCTGGGTGGCGGAACCGGCGCTGCACCTTCTTCTTTAATATCTGTCTCATCTCTAAGAGATCCAAACTTTCCCTTAGGTAAGAGGGGTTCCTTCAGCTGTCTTTGCAGAGGGGATTTGTCTGTTGTGTTGGAGTCCTGAACATTGCGTTGTTGTCTTTCATCTGTCCACTCAAATCCGCTTATGTATGGAGAGCGCTTATGCCTTTCACTCCGTAAGATGTCCGCAGCTCTGGGGTAGAAATTCAACTCTTGGCTGGAGTTACCGGCATCAGAGTCACTATCGCCAACTGCAAGAACAGGGAAGAGAACAAGATGGATGGAAAGCTATGGCAATGTTTTTATACGTCGCTAGATATAGTGGCGCTAGATATAATCCGGCAGGACCCACTCATCTCTCAACAGAGTGAACAGAAGAGTTAGGTGGTTTCTAAAGCATGTATGGTGGTGTGGAGATGGTGCCACACACATGGCCATCTCAGACCTCTAATTTACTTTATATAGTGTGCAAGCTCCTAATAATGAATATGATTAATTAATATAATACAGCAACATGTAATTGTCCATTATGCAGTCTCCTAGTTTGTTCCAGCCTTTCATGTGCCCTTGCTGGAGCATCTGTTAATGGTCAAGGTAGAAGTACATATTTTCATCAACTCCTTTATCTCATACCTTTAAAAAAAGCTGCATTTTTTTGTTTTGATCCTTCAGAGATCTTTGTGTGACCAGGAAGCGATAAATATCGTGTTTGATGGGCAGATGCCTAGATGGAGATATAAATGAACATTGTAGTCAGCTATTAAAACTATCTACACATGATTCAGTGACCAACATACTGGATAATAGGAAAGTTACATAGGCCTAAATTTACTAAGCAGGGAGATTAAAAAGTGGGGCTGTTGCCTATAGCAACCAATCAGATTCAAACTCACATTCTCCAGTACGTAAAATGATATTGAGAGCTTGAATCTGATCCCCCCTCTTCAATCTTCCTGCAATCTCCCTGCTTAGTAAATTTAGGCCATAGTGTCCTATTAAATGGTGTCATTGACCTCTCCTCACAGAAAAAAAATCTATATAACTACTCGTAGAGTAATCATCCCGTGCATTTATTTTTTTTAAATGTAAATGCAAATGAAGTCACATTAAATACTTCATATAGTCACTTTAATAGACACGCTCTTCTTTCAGTGCAACCAGATCCAGACTTCCATGGGTTAGGCTACTTACACTGGTAAGTACGTGATAGGTATGGACTGTGGAATAAGATGAGGGGGATGCAGATTTGTACAGAGGTCTGGATTTGCTCCTTCATCTTTTGGGAGTCTCATTTACATCCTTAGTAATTTCTAGACATAAGGGCTGTCTGTCTTTAATGTGGCACACTTTCCTATTGAGATAATACCTTAATATTTTTGCCTAGAAGAAGCAAAATGTATACAAATAAATATAGAATAGGCCCTGATATCCCTCAGGCCACCAATAATTGATGAATGATGATTCATTCAAAATGTACAATCCCATTAGAGAAAAGAAGATAAGAAGATTCAGACTCCTATACTGGACATAACACTTGTACGGTGCAGTGAACTTCCACTTACTGAATGTGCTTAAGTATAGATCCAGCCCAATGTATTTAACTGCTCAGATTAACCAGATACGTCTAAAATAATGGGGCATCATTGTGAACAATCTGCTCTATACTGTATATTGTTAGCTGTAAAGGTTTATACTAGTATAGGGTACGTACTATTATGCTTTGGATGAAAAGCGGATTCCTGCCTATCCACTATCACATGAAAATATCACATGAAAAATAAAACCACTCCTAGGAATGGAAAACAGGATAAAGCAAACATACCGCCCTGCTCCTTGTTACCAGGCTGTTATGCTTCTTTAAGCTCTCTCTCATGCTGTGCCTCCGGCGGATCAGAATTTCCTTTGCTTGTTTTTCATTGGTTCCACTTGCAAGATTGTGTCTGTTGTAGGAGAGTGTCTGAAAGCAGGGAGAATATGAGACAGCACGTCGTCAATACTGTTATTTACTGTAATATAGGCATTGGTGCTGCCTAAATTATATATATACTCTACCTTGTTGCTGATCTAATGTTTTCATCTCAAAGTCAGAGATTGTTATAAGACTCGAAAAGAAATATGTTTCAGCAGATCAGCTCATTTTGTGCCTACACTGACACTTTGCTAACCCATGCTGCTACAGAAAAGTTTTAGCGCTGTGAATGTTGTCAATACATTGTGTGTATGTATATATATATATATATATATATATATATATATATATATATATATATATATATATATAGCTTGTATCATGTATTAAAGAAGTAAAGTCTCAGCACATTTCAATAAACAAAAATCTTACCCGTTGACGAATCTGGTAGAGGTTCTTCGATAGTACATCTCTCATTTCATTAACTTCATTTGGAGATAAAGGTTTCACTTTGTTTCTTTCATATGTTCTGTTATAGATAACACAAGCAAACATTAATAACACAAACAAAACAGCATTTACATATGTTAAAAACTGCCCCCATACAGACATGAGTGTTGCTCCCAAAGGACTAGATTCATATCTTTAGACACTAATGACTTACTCACCAGTGGGTAAAACCATGTTGAATTGCAGGGGGGTAAAATGAATGTCAGTGTTTGCATGCAGGGAGAATATTTTATTGTTGCATGTTGCACACAGATACTGACTATCATTATTACACTTGTGCTGGAAACATCATCTCTCACCTGTAATACTGATTGTAACTAATGAAATTTACCCCCCTGCAATTCACTATGGTTTTGCCCACTCTTAAGTCATTAAGTCATTAGTGCCAATATGAATCTTGCACAAAATTACAACAAAGTAACTAACAGTAATTAACATGTGGATCTTGGGTTATGTGTTTAATGCTACTATCTATCTATCTACTATCTATCTATCTGTAGGGCATGTGTATGTTGTTCAGGTGTGTGCTCCTTTCTGCTGACAAGTACAGACTGGTACAGTAGTTTCCCTGGATTTTGACTATTCAGCCTTTTTACTAAGAAGCTAACTAATAACCTATTTCTGATGTTGTGATATTTTTAAATTGATCACAAATGTCTTGGGTATGGTTAAAAGAGTAAACCATTCATAGATTCAACCGCCCCCACTGATATCCCTGATAGCCCCCAGAGTGCTGAAGGGCAACCACCAGGGACTCCACAGCCACTGCAAACAATAGGGCCGACAAAGGACACCCCTGACGGTTACCCTCCTGGATATAAAATGGAGTAGAAATACGGCCATGACCCATAACTTTGGGTATAGGGATTAGAATACAGACATTTCAGGAGTTCCATAAAGCCCACCAGAACCCCAAAGATGCCCATAGATGATCCCATGTTACTAGATCAAATGCCTTTGCAGCATCCAACAAGAGGATCAGTCGAGTTGGTGGTCTCTGAGACGTTTGACCAAAATAGAAAATATGTGATGGAAGCAGTTTTAACCTCTCCGCTATGATCTGTGTCAGCATTTTGTAATCGACATTTAAAAGGGATTTAGGGCGAAGTGGGTCAGAGTGTGCCATTTATAAAATTCTACATATGTTCACAAAGATGGGGTACAGGTATGTATGTGTTTAATATACAGCTGTTCTCCAGAGAATAACACATTTATTGACATCAAAGATTCAGTAGAGTAGATGACAAATGGAGTAGAGTAGACCTCCGGTGATACAGTAATACACATCTATATAAAGGAGTATATTGTACCATTATTATCATTTGTGCTGCACTTACCCCAGTGAGGATAGAGATGGATCCCTACTGAGACCAGTTTCGGCCATCTCGATAGCATGCTTTATTTCCAGCTTCTTATATAAGGACACAATGCTTGATTTCGGTTCATTGTCTCGAATCAAAAGTTTGCGCAAGTATTTTTGATCAAAATGTTTAAATCTATTTGAGATATAAGAATATAATATATTACATTATGATAAAGTATTTCTCTTTACAGCTATATAATCTTATATGTAGAAGCATATGTGTTATTAATGATGGACCAGATCCAGACTTGGGTTAAATGGTCATTCTTCTCACATTAGGTATGGAAATATGGACATTTTACCAGTGTGTAACTTTCATTACAGATCTGTATCCTCAGCGTTAGAAATTATTGGGGCCAGTATGTTAAGGTAGGGCTGTGGTTTTGGATGCATACAGAGGGATGGTTCTCCTTTTGCATGCACAGTAAGCTGGATTCAGAGCTCAAAGCACAGCGGTGGTGATAAACAGTCATGCACATTGTAAATGATCAACAAACATTTTTTTTCTTATAGAAAAAGCGATGTAAAGTTTACGTAAGTAAAATTCTGGGTACATTGGACTGAATTCAGAGCTATGTGGGAACTCCATTCACAGGCCTGGGCCTAAATTTTCTCAACTACGAGATTGGGAAGAGGGGAGGGGGCGCCCCCCTTCCCACCCCAAATTTAAATATTCTGATGCCCCTGATTCATAGTAACTTGTATCTACTGTTTGTAGCTTTGATTCCACTTACAAAAGCTAGAGAGAAATACACATGAGTGCCGTCATGGGGTTTTTTCCATTGATTTCTCTTTTAAACTCTGCTGACTCTTCCCTCCCTTACACAACTGATTCATGCAACTAATGAATAATGACAACACCTGAATTGTGTGTAATATGTTCAGTAGTCATTCTGGTACATTAGTTTCATTTACATCCCTAGGGTTCCACTAATGCCGAGGGTGTGCTCATGATAATTATCAATGCTCAATAGAAACACCTTTATTCTAAGGGATTAAGGGTGTAAATACAACTTAAGTAAAAAGTACAGAGTGCAAGGAGGTTATGAGAATTTAATAAAAGTGGTATGTGATTTTGCAAACTGATGCTTAAAGGATTTAAAAGGATTATTATAAATGATGATTATTATTTTATTGTATTTAGAGTGGAATTGTCACCCACAAGTCTTGTACATATCATGTTTTATCAAAATGATTGTGCTGCAAATATCACATTATCCTTTTTTGCATCATTTTTTTTTACATAGTTTGAGTGGCAGTTACAAACACATGAATTATAGAAGGGGTTTCCAATGTGTGTATGTATGCATGTAGGGTATAGAGATATACAGATGTGGAGATGGTGCACTATATACAGTACGTATTGGTTATATTAGGTCAGGTTATGGCACATGTAATAACATACCTCCCAACTTATAGGGTTCGGAGCGCGGGACACATAAGCCCTGCCTCCGGACCCGCCCAACTCCGCCCCCGGCAAGCACTGGCTCCACCTTCTGCCTCCTTCCTGCCCCTTATATACAGCTGCCCGCGGCTAATTTCAATTACACATTAAAAAGAAAGTTTGTCCCATTATCGGGACAAACTGGGAGGCGGGAGGGACAGTGGGACAGTCCCTCAAAAGCGGCACTGTTCCACTGAAAGTGGGACTGTTGGGAGGTATGGTTATAACCTTTCTACAGATTATTTTTGGGTATATAGTACATAATGTATCATTTTCAGACCCCTTAAATACCCACATATATTACAATATGTGCTGTTCCTTAACCCAGTGGTTCCCAAACTGTGTGCCGTGGCTCTCTGGGGTGCCGCGACGCTCTCATTGGGGTGCCGTGGAATATTTTTTTCCTGATATGGTGCAACATTGCTAGTGTTACTTAGAAACACAATATTACATCTTGTATAGGAGTAACACAAGATTTGATGTCAACCTGAAGTATTTCTGTTTTTACCTAAATAGTTATTACATGATTTTGACTCAAAAACATAAAAAGTTAGAAATGATTGTGTCTTAGGGGCGCCTTGAAAAATTATGGAGACCCTAAGGGTGCCTCAACTGAGAAAGTTTGGGAACCTCTGCCTTAACCCTTTTATACTTAATATGTACTTTATATAGTGCACTAACCCCCCACCAATAATATAGTAGTCTGGAATAGATAAATTATTTATAGTACATATTGGGTATATTAGGAATATGGGAAGATATATACTATAATATATATGGGGTATTTTAGGGGTCTGGAAGTAATATATAACAAATTCATAATAGAGTGTTATCTCACACCTCTAATTTACCCAATATAGTATATTCCTTTACAGATCCTTAATATAACCCACATGTAATACAGCTACATTAAGGAGGGTTTCTGGGCTTCCTGCATTGCCATTGAGTGGGATTCTAATGGATCATATATAAATCAGTCCATGTCCATACAATGCCTAAATAGAACCAGCGGAAAGCTGTAATGAAATTAAAGGAATGGGTAATTTCTCTACACATGCCAGGTTGGAGGTGACTAAATTCCCTGCTTACAAACCCTTCAGTGCAGCTTTAAGAAGTCTAAGATGTAACCCCAAATATGCACCAGACTTGGCCATCCCAAAAGGTACTCCTACTAGGACATTTAAAATGATTATGTTACAGTGCTTATTGTTATGATGACTGATTCATTTTAGAAAACAATGGCTACACATAGTTATCTTACTTGTCTTTGCAGTAGTTGTGTCCCCAGTGGCCACATACATCTTCAATGCCGGCCTTTACATGGTCCAAGAACTGTGGATGACATGAAATCCATTTAGTTGTAGAGAAATACGTGAGTACATGAAAACCGTACATTTTCCTGTCATAGCAATGTAAAAGCTTCCATTTTCTTATGTTAGGATTACGTCCCTTGGCACCACCTATACCTTTGTGAATATAAGCTGTACTGAATCTGACCAAACAAACTGCCAAAGAAAGTGTCTTCATGGTAGGGATGTCTATTGCTTGTATATACAGTAACAATAGACCAGGTTCAGACGTTATGAATGGGGGTTCCACATTAAGGCCTAAATTTACTAAGCAGAGATTGAAAATTGGGCATGTTGCTCATAGCAACCAATCAGATGTAAGCTCTCATTCTCCAGTATGTAAAATGAAACTGAGAGTTTGAATATGATTGGTTGCTATAGGCAACGTCCCCACTTTTCTATCTCCTGGCAATCTCTCTGCTTAATAAATTAAGGTGTAGGTGTCTGTGTGAGAATCCTTTTAGACAGCTGGGTGTGATGACCTACCATTGGTATATTGTCTAAGCATGGTGGTAGGGGGGAGTTAATTGCACATTTTACATGGGAAGGGTGGGTAAAAATAGGGTACATGGTTCACGTGCAAAGCGTGCAATGAGAGTTTACAGAATGCAGAATTTAGTATTGTACTGATGTTACTTTTATTCTGCAGAGGGAGAGTTGTGATATAAGAGTCAATGTACATCGCTATGGATATCAGAGTCAATTGATATCGTTATGGATATCATAATCAATGTATATCGCTATGGATATAAGAGTCAATGGATATCGTTATGGATATCATAATCAATGTATATTGCTATGGATATGAGAGTCAATGTATATCGCTATGGATATGAGAGTCAATGTATATCGCTATGGATATAAGAGTCAATGGATATCGTTATGGATATAAGAGTCAATGGATATTGTAGTTAATGTATAATGCAGTGGGCATCAAAATGTAAGACCTATACAGTACACAGTGTAGTGGCAGAATGCTCTTCTGATTAATTACTACACAAAGTGCAAAAAAGGCGGATACAATTACAGTATCCTGTAATTGTCTTTTAGATTTTTGAGCTAGGTTACTATACTAACTTTCTCTAGCACAACCAGTCATGAAACACAAGTATACATTACATAATATAACATAACAATAAGAGGTAATAGTTAAAATAGGTACTAGCAATAGTTAAAATACCCGCTTATGAATTTCTTCACTGATGATCTGTTGCTTTTTATTAGCTTTTTTTACATTTAAGAATTCCACCAGAGGACGAATAGTAATGCCCTAAAATGAAAGAAAATACTGCTGAGAAAACATTTTCACATACAATATATACAAATAAATGTATAACACTAAAGATTTGTAGAAAACTGATATAGTCCAGAATAGCTCACATTAAACAAATTCAGGTCAACAGAGTAAAATAACTGTCAGTCTTACAGTATTATGATAACAAGTAAGACGTTTTAAATGCTAAATGCTAGACACTTCTTGAAACCTTATTTGCAGTTAACATAGATAGAAATAAAAATTACAATGTAGAATGATAATTATAGATGAATAAGGAAAGAACAATTGGCAATGTTGCATACAATAATATCTATATATCTAAACCCTCAAGTCGAGTCCCCCCCCAATATCTGTCTTTTCTATATGGGGGCTGATCACTGCCTTTAAAATACTTGCCAGCAGCTGACAGCCTTAGGCCCCCCTTTACTATGGGCCCTGTAACAGCAGCACACCCAACAATTAACTACTAAATTGTTGAGGTTGATATCAGTTTATAATGACATTATTTATGATGATACTCTAGAAAATGCCAAATCCATACCTGAATAAAGACTGTAAAGAAAATCACCACAATTGCAGATGTTATAAAAAGATCCTTCCTTGGAAATGCCGGGGAATTTGGGAGAAGGAAAACCAGGGAAAAACATATTGCTCCTCTGAGTCCTCCATAGGCGATAATAAACTGGTCTTTTGCTGTCAGTGTTATTGTACGGAATCGATTGATTATCAGAGTCAGGACAAATACACCTAAAGGGAAAAACACAATAATGAGAGCCCATGTGTTCCCTACTCACACCGGAGGCGTTTATTTTGTGAGAGGAACAAAATGAGTTAGACTGTAGCCTTACATGCCATAAATCCCCTTAATGTGCCAAGATTTCAGTGGGAATGTATACAGCAATACGCCATACCACCATTTATCCCTCTAATTTAATTAAGAAGGTAAAAATCCCCATGTGTCCATACTGCTACTTCTAAAATGTCACTTTTAAAATTCCCTTTCCCTCAATATGGTTTTGCACATGTATACTCTTGCACCTGATTTGCACCCTCTTCATCCTCACTTTGAATACTCCAGATCAAGCCCTTAATATATACATTTCAAAGCTGTGATATTGCTTGTCATGACAATCTAGTGAGAACACAAATATAAACAGCGTGAATGGGTATATTGCACGTGTAAACAAAGTATTTCAAATCAACATGGGAATTGTTGATTCAAGCTAATAAAACACATGGCATACTATAAAAGTGCTTTATTCGGGCAATAATCACAATGGTTTATGATATTATGGTTTTTGCCTTCTGTCACTTTAACTTACCCATTGCACGCCACACCAAGCAGAATAACAAAGTGAAACACACAAAGGCCCAGTTCCATTCATGGTTTCGTCCAACTGTGGAAACTCCCATGAAGATGAAGATCAGGGTTTCACTGACACTACTCAGCATCTTCATGAAATACTTGATTGTGGTATAAGATTTTTGTGACACGTTTTCTTCCACATACTTATTCATAGACAAAGCACATGTGGTGATCCTGAAACATAAATATCCATTTTACCCTCTATGCTATACCCACACAATGTTTGTTCTAAAAATAAAAATGTTAAATCAAACATAACTAATACAGATGTGTCAACATGCCAAGCATGGAAATACTTTATATTGTAGATCACACTTATTTGCAACAAACCCTTAATCATTATACTGTATTCACCATAGAATTAAATAATTGAAATCAGGGGCACAAAAGAGTGCATGTTATAAACCAAGGGTTAAATATGTATATATAAATATATATAAATATATATACACATTTGCCTAAGTGATTAAAAGAACCCTAGGGTACTGGGTTAGTGGCCCAGGCATAGTAGACTCCTCTGGGTAGCCATCCAGCATGGAGTGGGTGTAATTGGGCTAGGTGAACCTGGTATCCTCACACACACCTGGTGAAGCATGGGGTGAAAACATGTGCTTTGGGGCTGCATTTGTGCAAAGGGTACTGAATGACTGATCCATATTAAGGAGAGGATGAATGGGGCCATGTATCGTGAGATTTGGGCCTAAACCTCCTTCCCTCAGTAAGAGCATTGAAGATGTGGCTGGTTCTTCCAGCATGACTTCATGACTACTCGGGTAACAAAGGAGGGTCTCCATAAGAAGCATTTCAAGGTTTCAATGTCCTGGAGGGGCCTAGCCATTCTCCAGACCTCAACCCAATTAAAAATCTGTGGAGGGAAATGATATTGCCCGGCGAAAGCCCCAAAACATACCTGGTCAAGAACTACAGGAAAGTTTGACCTCTGAAATTGCCAACCAAGGTTATATTACAAAGTATTGAGTTACACTGTTTGATTGTACAAATATTTAATTTTTGCAATAATATACAAATAAGCTGTTTAACTATACAGTGTGATTCTCTGATTGTTTTTTATTGTTTTTTTTAAGTGTATGGAAATTACAAACCTCTTACATCTTTTTAAGTGATTCAAGGTCCTGAGTCTATCAACCTCCTGAAATATTAATGTCACATCATGTCTTTAAATAGATTTCTATTGCTTCCTAAAAAATAGCCCAGCACTGAGAGGTCAGTTAAAATTCCTGTTATACATGTCCCACTTCCTGTCCTAATAGAGGCTCAATTTAGCCAATTTTTATGCTACCTAGGAATTTTAGAATTGTCATTTTTGTTATATTTAGTGAAATATTTAGTGACTTTGGGCTCCTCCAAACCTGAATATGTCTCATTGCTTGGTTTCCCATTGCCTCTCCGCATCTCCGTCTAGATATCCCCGGGCTTCCTGAAACCCAGCATGGACACAAAGGAAATCGCAGTCTTCCCTCCACACCTCATCAATCGCCACCCACTATTTCTATTACCATCAACAACACCACCATCACCTACTCCACCCATGCCCGTTGGCTAGGTGTCATCCTCAACTTTGCCACTTTCACTTCTGCAACATTGGTCACATCCATCCCTTCCTCTCCAATGAAGCCACTAAGATGTTCATTCACTCTCTTGTCATCTCAAGTCTAGACATCTGTAACATCCTTCTTTGCTGCCTCTCAATATCTTACTTATCTCCATTACAATCCATTCTTAATGCAACAGCTACTCTTCAGCATCTTCCTCACCCATTGCACCACCTACACCTCCCCACTCATCATATCTCTATACTTGCTTCCTATCCCCTTCAGAATTATTAAAACTCCTCAACACAACCTACTAAAAGTCTTTATCTTCCTCTGCTTCCTACATCTCGTCACTCATCTCTTTCCACATACCATCCCGTCCCATCCGCTCCGCTAATGTCTTCTGCTTCCCAACTGATAACCACCTCTCAAACATACATCCAGGACTTCACCCGAGGTGCCCCTCCATTGGAACATACCCAACCTATTAGGCCATCTTCCACCCTCCAAGCCTTTAAACACTCACTCAAAACCCACTTCTTCAGACTGGCCTACCCCTCCTCCACCTAATCTGTCTACCCTCTTCCCCTCATCCCAATGTCTTCAGTATTGTCCTCCCTCCTTAGCATGTAAGCTCTCATGAGCAGGGACTCCCTATTATTCTGCACCCTCATGCTATGTATGTATTCCATGTTTGTTACTGTATGCTATGTCATTGTACCCCTATGCTGTATACAATGTACCCCTTTGTCCTATGCTGTATACAATTTCATGTCAGTTAATGTATTGTATACCATTACTCAATGTTAATAATAATAATAATACCGTAATAATTACAATAATCTCTGCATTCTACTGCACTCAGTATGCCTAGAAAAATTGTACACAAATTTATGGCAATTCAGACATTGCAATCAGAGAGCTAAGGAAATCTTGCTTATTTACTGTGTAGGTTTTAATGATGATCTTATTCGTGATTCATAGTTTTAGTACATACAGGTTGTCACTGAAGCACTCGCTCAAAGAGTAACCACTATATGTTAGAGTGAACTACTCTGCATTTCCATCACTGGGGAGAGCTAATGTATCTGTGAAAGTGGCTGCACTGTGTACATACACAAATTGCCATACTTGTAGGAATGAAGAGCTGCATTTGCACACAGCTATCCCATTATTTGTATCCGGTTGTATAGAACACAAGATACATTCATTTTTGCATTTGGCTTTGGATCAGACACAATAAGTTCTTCAATTTGCTTTTAAAATTCCATAAGTGCTCATAAATGTGTATTTCCCTAGTAGTCTGAACCACCTGAAAGCATGGCGGAAGTGGCTGAAAGCAGACTACAAGAAATATAGTCAATTACCCCCAAGCAATGCAGAAAATGTACCCATTAACTGTATAGTCCAGTTTGCAACTTTTTTTTGTATTTAATAATGTGCGTACATATCGGACATTGCAAAAAATTATTCCTATCCCCATTCATCTACCAATTCTTCCTTTCCCTCAGAGGTAAGGCACTGATTTTATAATTAGATCTTTCCTAAAAATAATTTTGTACTGGATTCATATTTAATTTTATTATGGGATATACACTAGCCATAATTTCCCAAAAACCAAAAATCTACACATGCGTGTGTTATATGATACGATCAAGATTCATCTCCTCCACCTAAACGCCATAAGGAGGGCGATGTTATATACACTGTAGGGCTGGCTTTATGAGTCCAGGACGCTGCTAACTGTGCAAGAGAGAGGGGGTGACAGGGCAGTTCAATACCCTCTTCTGTTTGGAAGGATAGACATCTGTCACTAACATTTAGAATTTTGTTACGGTCTCTCACTAGTTTTTATCAGGTGACCCCTGAATAAAAAAACTATTTATTGTCCTAATTTCACTTTGAATGCTTCCCATTGTATAAATGAAGCACACGTTTGTGACATAGTTACCTATTTACACTAGTTATACACCCAGTCATAATTTTATTCTTAACTTATAGTAGTTAATGACAGAATATTACAGCTTGTTGAGCAATAAAAACCAATAACCGCACTTGGGAAAAAGTAATAAAATGGATTTGTTTTAGAGGAAAATGATGGCAATGACTGATTACCTTCCTGTAGGTGTGTTATTTTATTACATGCTACTTCAGATGCATGTAAGTAGGGCGATTTCCAACTCTCTTTATAACAAGTAGAGTCTGACGTGCAGCTAGGGAGACTGATTCATAGGGGCTCATGCAGAGTTGCACATGTGTATTATAGGCATATTTTATCAATTTGATTAATAGTTATTAATAGCAATACCTACTGACTAAGTTCTTGTAATTCTGCTACCAAGAAAGTCTAGCATCTAGGAGGATGGGATTTTTAGTGCATGGATGATTTGATTCAGTGGGTATCACTGATGCCTCACAGCACTAAGGTTGTAAGCTTGATTCCTGGAAAGGACCTTATCTGTGTGGAGTTTGTATGTTTTAAAGCTCTGTTTTAAAAGCTCTTAAAACCCCTTGTGGAAATAATATGAAGTTACTTTTAATAGGAGAGAAGCGTTACAAAAAGGGGATTGCAGTAGCTGATCTCATCAAGTACAATTATTGGACCAACTATTGGCCATTGTAATATGTGTATGGACCTATATTTTACAACACCAACCATTTATTTGTACATAGGGCATGTGTTTCACAAATGTGTTAGTCTTCAGTTCCTGATCTTACAACATGCAACACTGAGAACATATATGAAGACGTTAAGTCAACATATAGGTGCCGATCCAGAGATGCACTTGCACCGTTTTTAAAAGTAAAACAGGTTTAGACCTGAACAAAACCATGTTGCAATGTGAGGGTTGTAAATCATCTTTTAACTCTAATTCTGCTTTCACAGGTTAAAGTTGTCTCCCCTGCAGTTCAGTATTTGGTTTTGTCCAGGTCTACACCTGTAGTAAAAGGCTACAGTTAGAGACTCATTATATATTTGTAAAATTGCATTTATATTTGACAGAAAGGTGACCTTATGTGTCACAAATATCGAACTAGTTCCATGTAAAAATAAATGGTTAATAAATAGCCAATTAACCTATACATCTGATACTTTTATTTCTGACTATAAATGGCTCATATTTTCCATTCCAGAAATCTGAATGTTATAGAGGCACAGGAACAGACTTCTTACTTACTCATTTCTACAACTGACTTCTATGGGTTTCAACAATTAGACAGCTATAGTTATTCTATTATGTTAAAGGTATCAAATACATGTTTTACTTACGCCATAATGCCAGAGAGGTGGAACATTTCTGCAGTTAAGTATGACAAGTAGCTGTACAGGAAAACAAAGAGGGGCTCGATCACACGGATGTTGCGGGTGAAACGGGTGGTGAATGCAGCAATAAATCCAAAAATGATTCCGATTAAAACCCCTCCTATTCCAACCAGAAGGAAATTAGCTGCTCCAGAAAGGATGTCTGACGCCACTATGGTCCTCATTTCACAGAATGTTTTGAATAAATTATATAGTACCTAAGAACAAAAAGGACATGTTATTCTGCAATATATATATATATATATAAATATTTATTACTCCATTAAATCTGCTACCATAGCCCAAAGGCAGGATCAGTTTTAAACATGAGGATTTCACATAGATGAGGTTATTTTATTTGTCAACCAACCCTTTAACCATCTAAAAGGTCCTTATATTGCCTTTACTAATGGTAAAACTTTAACCAATGCAGTTATTTAAAGAAGCAGATACTACTGTTTAAAGCCAGCAAGGCCAGGGTATTTAACGTTGGTTGAATATTATAATGAATATAACACATAGCATAGAGAGAAGCTAAGACCCCTCATAAATGCAGTTNTCAGATTTGCTCTGTCACTAGTACATTGATTTATTAATAGTTAAATAATGTGTCTGCCGCTTTGGAGTATTATTAACTTTCATTCTGTAATAAAGTTTAAACCCCATGACTTCTTCAGCTGTGTTATCAAAGGGAAATGCTTAGAATGAAGATTTGTTATGGCATCATATTAAAGCTTACTTATCTCTAGTGAGAGAAATCATTTTATATCATTAACCAACTCTATTTGTAATGTTGGGGTGACTTTATGGCCTTACTTAACTACTGTGTCAGCAGTCTGTCTTATAATTAATAGAGAATACAACCAGGAAAAGCAAATGATGCTGAGTTTGGGAGTAAGGGCATGCAAATGTAGACTCCGGCAAAACCATACATTAAACTGCAGGGGGAGGCTAGGTTACACTGTGAAAGTAGAATTAGAGGTGAAAATTGTTCTAATTTAGAAATTAAACATACTGTAAGGTTAGGGCCAGCGATAGGTCTGCGGGTGCATCAGATCACGTACTGCCAAAACCACCTAGGAGGGTGGCGGAATGGTGCCGTCCGCCCTCCCAGTTTTGAATTATTGCAGGTTTTTTTGCACCATTTTTCTAATTCGCTTTTTTTAATAATTTCTTTTTTTGCCCTGACGTCCCTGTACAAAATGTTAAAGGCAAGACAAGCCACCTATTGTATAAAGTGTACTCTGATTTTTTTTTTTTTGCAATACTTTAGATATCCTTGCGCAGAGATAAAAACGAATAAAGATTATTTTATTTGCAGGCATCAAGTAATTGCATGTGAGCTACTGTTACCAATGGCTGTTTTTTTATGTTTGTTACACTTGTAACCTTAAGTGAACTATGCAATCGCTCTGATTATTATTATCTCTTACCACATAATATGTCCCTGAAGCAATTAAAGTCTCAGCGTCATCTGTACATTATTAAAAAGCATCTCCATTGATAGTAATATTTGGATTATATTACAGATGACCAAACTAATTGTCTACATCCAGTGCTTGTCACATTATTATCATACTGCACAAGAACAAGTAAGTCATTCAGTAGATAACAATCATGGCAGCCAAATGAAACTTCTTCGGGTAAAGTTGTGAGAGTTTCAGTGTTGAACAGGTAAGACTGGTTACAGGCAGTTGTGCTCAGGGATATGTTAACATAGTTTATTGTTGGTGGTATGTGTGCCTATAGAAACAGGTATAGAGGTTATTTTGTTGCTTAGAGTTGTATACCTTCAGATAAATATAGACAGAACCACAATGAACGTGAGGGTTGAAGATGTATGTAAATGTAGTTTTTTGCGGGAAAAATACTTGCAGTTGGTTATAACAGGTAAATCTTTAGATTTAAACTGGAATTCAAACTGGAATTTGAGTTGTATTTTGCTTCTCAACTCAGTTCAAAGATGCTTTTCCACAGTGCAGATTTGGTCCCTTTTTGCAAATGTACTGAGGAAAAACTTATATAACTTGTGTGTATGTGTGGAAATGCTATATAAGCATTCTGACTGATAGACATGTCCCCATGCCCCCTGGCCCAGTCCTCCCTTGCTTCCCTCCAGACTTAAGTAAAATCAGCATTCAGTGAATCGAATAGTAATTTTGCTGACCTAATAGTTCTTAACTTGATGCCCCATAGACCCATACTGAGGGGAATCTGCAGCCAGGACCCTAACTTAAATCGTCCACTCTGCTTTAGGTTAAATGCCAGGTAGTGCGGGAGCCTGGATTGTACTTAAGGGCTAAAGCCCCCAGTGCATATCTGGCAATTGCACATTGGCACCCACTGCGTAGGGTTTACAAAATGAAGTGTGCATGACATGAATGAGCCTTGTCAATTCATGTACAGATTTGGGCAGGACTTGGTAGGACACTTTGGGGGTATATTTACTCAGCGGTGAGATTGCAATCAGATTGAAAAGTGGGGATGTTGCCCATAGCAACCAATCAGATTCGATTTCACATTCTCCGGTGTGTAAAATTAAACTGAGAGCTTGGATCTGATTGGTTGGGCAACATCCCCACTTTTCAATCTCACTGCAATCTCACCATGTGCAACAAAGAATAACGTGTAAGCATTCTGAATCTGGAAAGTTGCATATTATATATCGGGCCATCAGTGAATATTTGACTTTCTATCTGGAAACACTGTAGAATTTGTCACAATGCATTAAAATGAAACTGTTCAGGAAATAAGCTACGAATAAGGGCTTAGTAAGGATGTTTGCACAGCAGGAGACTGGTGAGAGTTATGTGGTGCTGCTGTCTTGTAACTTTCTAGTGGGTTCTAATTAAGGCATACTGTATAGCAAGCAAAGTTTGACAGAAACATACGAAAAACCCTCTTAACAATTTACATTCTTGTGTGAATACAAAATATTTTTAAATCCGTTGTTTTGGTTGTATAATTGTGCAATTAGAGGTTTTAAACAGTTCTTTATATTATACTTTTAAACTTTCCTCTATTTAAAACAAACATTTAAACAGTTACTTGACCTTAGGCTATTAATGAAGACTGACTAGCAATCACAAGAACTATTCATTTACAAATTGTAATAGTAGAGATAAGTGAGGTTATTTATTCTGTTCCACAAAATATAGACCTGTATATGAACAGCATCGCACAGTGATCATTACCACTCCATACTACACCATACTGCGAGTCCTTTTTCCCTATGCATTTGTTCCATTCAGCAAAAATGAATAATTTATCTGAGAACTAATTTTGCTGTGTAGTACTTATTTGCTTTTGTGTTTTTTTTTTATTATAAATGTTTATTTTTTCTTAAATCTGGCATGAAATCTGGCATCAGAGCTCCAGCAGTGGGAACGAGTTGTTTCCAATGTATTGATTTCTAAGTCCCTTGCTTTGTAAGGTATAAGTCAGAAGCAGAGAACAGCTTTTCCATTCACAAGCAAGACTATACTTGATAACTGTGCACACAAAGGTGAAAGTGTAATCTAACCACTCCCTTCTGATCTATACAGCAGAGAACAGCTTCAGAAGTCACTGGCCAAACATCACCTGCACCCTAGTGTGAGCAGTCACATGCTGTCCACACAAATTCCATTCCTTAGATTTCCAACCCTTGGATATCATCATTTATAGACTATAATTGGGCATCTAAACATGTCTTCGTTTCTTTACAGTCCTTGTTATTTCCTCTTTTGTCCTTTGTGTAGTTTTAAACATGTAGTAGTAGTAAAAACTAAAACTAAACAGTATAAAAACTCTTGACATAGATTACTTCCGTAAAGAAAATGTATTCTCAGAAATAGTATCCCTTGCAGGCTGACTCAATCCCACGTGGATACGGGAAAAAGACTGCGTTTTTTAATACTCGGCTCAAGGAGCGGCGAATAAAAAAACACAAGTTTTTCTCCCTTACGCAAACAGCGTAACAAGAAATTTAGACGGGAAGTCGAATTAAATCGGCCCCAAGAGTGTACGTATCTTTTAGCTTTCAAGTTCTTTATCATCATAATCTACAGTACCAAACTGTATAATTATGTGATCACAGCTCATCAAAATCCCTTGAAAACTTTCTCTGAGCCCAGAGAGGGTCTGGTCCTGATGTAATAAGTTACAATCACACATCTGCAACCATATCTATCTGCCTCTATGACGTAATATACCCCTACAGTCAAACTATACTCCCCAGATTGCATTCTTTACATTCATCTCAAAGACAAATGGAGGTTAAAATACATACTTTATAGACTGAAGTATAAATCTGAATGGTTTTAGTTTAATAATACCCTAGCAAATGCCATAAAATATATGATGTACCCTAGAGACTACAATGTAACACAGCTTCTGTCCTAGTGATTGTGATAGAATACAGACTAAACCCTAGTGACCTCTTTCCAATACAGACTACACCCTAGTGATCTCCATGCAACATACACTGTACCTTTGTGACCATCTCCATATTTTATACACTACAGACTAGTGACTGCTTTGCAGGGGATGCAATCTAAACAGGGTAGAAGTTGTGTCTTTTCAAGCTTCCAATTCCTAAATACACTCTTCATAAGCCAAGATTCAACTCATCTCCCAGAACCTGGTGCGAGGCTGTGATTATATGCAAATCACTGCCTGCAGCCCTGATCCTTACAAATAATAGGCGGAACCTGATGACGCTATGTCCATCCATAGTAAATGAACCCGGTGGTGGGGCATCAGGTGTGTGTCACACCTTCATGCGCTGATGTGAAGAAAAACTCTAAATTCAGCAACCCTGTCATTAGCCTATGTTCAAACTGAAGCCTTATTTAGTTCACATTCAAGTTTGGTCAAACAATACCAATCAACATTATATACAGTATGTAATGCAAAATCTTTATACTCACCACTGTGACTGCATCATTCAACAAGGATTCCCCAAATACTAAGATGTACAGTTGTTCATTCACATGGATATTTTCAAAAACCGCCAGGACAGCCACTGGATCCACAGCAGAAATCAAGCTTCCAAACAGCAGACATTGCAGCAATGAAATGTTTAAAAGCCCAAATGCTTCTATCTGACAGATTCCAAAGAGGGATATGCCAATCCCAAAAGCGTTCCAGAGCGTGCCCATCACAGCATACCAGAATATCGTGCCCACATTGTCAAAAAACGGGCGCATGGGGAGGAAGTAGCCTGCATCTAACACAATTGGAGGCAGAAGGTACAGGAAAAAAACATCTGTCTTCATTGCAGGAGGAGACCTTTCATTGACTGCAAATATAATGCCGCCAAGGAGTAACCCGACTAGGATAAGGAGACAGCTCTCTGGTACTATTGTATGCAGCTTGTGGTAGAGATGGAAACCTTTATAAGAAAACAAAATGATACTGATATTATATTACATCATGGTTTTATAATAAAATGCTAAATAGTTATTATAACATAGAAATCTAAATTCATTGGTAACTTCATTTGATACTTACATACAATGTTTACTTACTCATTTTTCCCTTCCTATTCCCAGGTTTTATTACAGCCCCATCTATAGACAATTCTGTGGTTATATTGACCATTGTTTCATTTGTTGGCAGCAGGTAAAGAGGCAAAGTAAAAGTGGATCAGATGCACAGAAAAGAAGAGTTGCGTTACCTGTAATGGGTATCAGCATTTCAGAATAGCGATCCCCAGGGAAAGCCTATTATACTTATCCGGTGCAACCACAACTGCTGGGAGATTCTGCTGTGCAACAGAGCAGAAGAACGAGGAAAACAACACCGGGGCCTATATGTACTAAACTGGTGAAAAAGTGGAGGTGTTGCCCATAGCAACAAATCAGATTTTAGCTCTCACTTTCATATTACAAACTAGAGAATGTCAACTAGAATCTGATTGGTTATGGGCAACAAATACACTTTGAAGATAGTAAGAAGTCCATTCTGAGGTTTAACTGTACAATAACGTTTATGCATGACTATGCACAACAATTAGATCTTAAGATCTGGTTTATTATCATTATTAATATTATTATTGTTATTGTTATTATTATTAATAATTAAGATCCTGTTTATTATAATTATTATTAATAAGAATAAACAATATTCAGTGGCAACAGAATGAATACAAACAGAAAGTTTCCTCACAGAGAGTCACATGAGAGTCAGAGTTCCCCTCATCTTTTCATAACACACCTTTTTGTAAATCAGGGGTTATTAAACTGACAAATATGTGTAATCTATGCATTAACTGACAGGAACAGCAATTTCCCTTCACTTTCGCCTCTCTAGGGCTCATTAAGCTCTATTAACTAGCATGAGAATGCCCACATTGTGGATAATAGTTTTTGCCTATGATGTAATGCTATTCTATCATTATAAAATCTTTGTATGCTAAAACAATTGTGTGAGAAGGGCAATACACACTGCATCTGTGTCCATACCTGTTGTGCTCATAGGTCTGCAGGCACATGTATTAGGGTACTGTCACTGCACATTAAAATGTCCATTGTGCTTTTTATTAGTGCATCAAGTCAAGTAGAGGCTGACAGTTTCTCCTATAGATGCAGAAGTGTAGGAGCTGGAGTTTTCGCATCTGACCCAGAACTGCACTTACACTTATTTTTTTGGTGTAATTATTAGGAGGATGAGAATTTCATTCATTAAATGACCCTATTGTTATAGCAATAACATAGCCCTACACACCTTACCGCAAATTACACTGATAAATAGTTTGAAATACATCACTATACGCATTTGTTTGCCTGAAAATTCAAATGTATTTTTAAAAAAATGAATGAAATATACTTTAGGAAATGCAAACTATTTGCCCATACATATCTGTTTCAAAAGCTGCTTAGAGTTTCTGGACAGTTAGCACTTATTTAAAACAATGAGCTTCCACATCCAAAGTTTGGGAGTAAAAACTAAACAGGTACAAGTGTAGACCTGGATACAACTGAACTATAGGGAAGGCAAGTCCAAACTATTAAAACAGAATTAGAGTTGAAAATTGAACATAAAACTATTGAGTTTTTAGTTCTGTGTGTGCGGGACCGGTTTTAAATTAGTTTTATAACTTGTTTCCTAAATGCTTATATATTTTACTAGGCATTCACATTATACATAGTCTCTGAAATGGCTGTATAGTAATAAAGTTATAATTTAACAAAATAATAGCATGGGGAACAATAAAACTGCACAATCTGCTTACTGTGTATGGTATTTATGATACAGTGAAAACATTCATTTCTGAGTTTGAAAAGAATTTTCACAAATATCCAACTTTTGGTTCTTAAACAAAATACAAATAAATGGAAATGAATGACACGTGACATGAATTATTAAATATCCTTTACTTGCAAACCCTAAGTAGCACTTACTGACTGAGTAACATGTAGAATGAATTAGTTTGAAATAACACATTAGCATTCCTGTCACTAGGAAATCTTTTGTCACTAAGACAAACCAAGACCTGCATTGTGATGTGTGGGGTATTTGTCCTGAAGGGAGGCTTTCTTAAACATGTACTCAGGTCAGAATGGATACACTAGTAACAACTGTATATTATAATTGTTACATAAGAACATTTTGTATAGTGATCTAATGGCGCTTTGTTGGGTTATGGAATGAATGCAATTATAGGCTTTTTTACATTTTCTATGATTGCTGCTTAGCTTCTAAAGTATGAATTATTTATTGCTTCTAAACTGCCAGCAAACATTTCCAAACTACTAAAAGATAGAGTGACTAGAAAGGCCATGTCATTCTCCAGTTTTCTGTTCATATACAGTATTAAATAATATAGTTATATGAAATTGCTACATATATTCGTGTGTACTGCCCAGTTATTGTAACTATAACATCACATTAGTAATGATATATTAATAAATAAATGAGACATGCTTAACACTTATTTTATTAACTGTCATCTATGTTGGGCCATTACAACTAAAAAACTAAACTTGAATGAAATGTGAAATGTTATGACAAGTATAAAAAATTAGGAGGGGGGGGGGGGAGCCAATTGCATTACATAAAAAAATAGACACCCTAAACATATAAAACACATTGTACAGCTAGCTAGTTGTGCTGCGCTCTTCCATAGATGCTAAAATAGTTTACATAATGTTAATGACAGCAAGGGGGGAATAGTAACATATATAGTATATGATTATACACTAACCCTATAATAATTACCAGGCTGGAATGTATGCATATACATGTTTTAAGACTGCTAGTTTTGTGACCCTTTTCCAGCCTAGTAGTTTTTCAATGACAAGTACCTTTGTAAATGACATTTGAGCTTCCCAGGACTTGAATGACAAAATCACATGTCACAGACATTGGATCTACCTACCGATTTTAGCTACAGATGCCAGCAATATCCAGAGTGTTATCTCAAAAGGGACCTGTACATGAGGGTAGTCCAGAGTGAAAACTGGCAGCCGGCTTTCTTCATGGGTGACCATCTGTGGGCTGGTAACAGATGATGAACATCCTATCCGCACCAATATGAGTAGACAGAGCAAAGGATACATTTTCCACTGTTAGTGAAGTATAGCCCTTGCTCTTGTCACAGAGGATGGCACACTGTGACTGGATGGCACACTGAGACTAGCAATCAGTGCCAGCAGCTGCTTGCAAGGGAACAGGTGCTCAGCATGGGACCTGCCCACCTCACAGCCAGGAACACCTCCCTGCCTTCCCCTGTCTTGCATACTGTATCACCAAAACAAGGAAGCCAGTTCAGCAAGCAGAAAGGCTGTTAACTCCTGAGTGTACTACTCAAATAGCAATAACCAGTATAAATGCTGACTGCATGCCACTCATTCTTACAGATTGTTTCCCATCTTACTGCCCCATGATAGTTTTATATTAAAGTTTGTTATTTTGACTATTGAAAGTTCTGCATATTTTTGTGTAAGTCAAATAATTTTTACAGATTAATTTCATGTTAGGACATTTAAAACATTTTTATCTTTTAGTTTTGAATACCATTATAAACCCTATCCTATGACATAAAGAAAGAAGAAAGTAAACATCTTCCATGCAA
>JABWIB010001697.1:50405-72269 GCA_016617825.1 Platyplectrum ornatum | reverse complement strand
TTCTGAGTCTCAAACAAAATAGAGAATAAAATTAGGTTGGTATAGTTATAAATACACAACTGTTTTTATGTATGTAAATTATGATTGTGTTGTTCTTTACTTTCATTTTGTAACAATGAGTAGTATGCCAGCTTATTATGAAAGCCAGTAGCTTTTATTCATAAAAGCCTGCATATTACTTATGCCGGCTTTTAAATGCAGCAAGCGCATTTAAAGCACGGCTATTTAAACCAGAGCTTCTGTGCTTGTTTTTTACTACAGGGGAGACGGACAAATTGTGTGTCCNTCTCAACTGTGTGCTATTCAGAGCTGCATGTTTGTGAAAGAAACATGTTGCGAGGATACAGCGGGCGCAGGCTGCGTGCATGGAAAACTCTGAATCTGTTTTCTTTAATACTGTCTGTAAATAGTCTTTCATCATGTAGTTACTCTAAACATTTCCTCAGGTTCATTTGTGCATTGCCACTTTAATTTACAATGCATTGCCGCTTTAAAAGGTTGGAACAATCCCCTTTCATTTCTTCTGGTTTCAGTTACACATTGAAGCAATAGAGGACTGACATTATTCTGTACTGGAGAGCATTGATTTGGTAAGAATCATTTCTTAGAACAAACTATTGTTGCATATGTGTGAGAACATGATAATGTTTTTATATTGCAGATTTCCTATGCACTACAAAGGCTAGTTATTGAAACAGTGCATGCAAAGTTCGTTTTGTTACTCCTCTGAAAGATTGTTAATATCATGGTCTCAAGCAGGCAATAGGTATATCTAATATCAGTAAAGTTGATTTTCGTTCACAGTTCAACATTCACAATATCCACATACTGCACTACATAAACTGCATTTTATCCAACTTATACAGTCAGTAAGTTACTACTGTTTACTACTTTTTTATAGTGTATACAGTAATATACAATGATTCTTGAATTTGTATTGAGAAACATGAATGAAATAACTATAATGCAACTGAGGAAAGTTACACCTGGATAAAACCATGATGAATTGAAATGTTTCCTAGCCCATGTCTAAATTTTAACCTGTTCACACTTTGGTTATAACCTGGGTTATTCCCAGGTAACGCTCAAACGACCTAGATCAAGGCAAAGTGTGAACAGTGCATCTGAAACTCCTGGGTCTGTTGACCTGGGAATAAAGCAGTGTTATGTCAGGATTTGTTTGAGGCTTTAACATGAAGGAAAAAAGATTTATATTTACAAGAGTATATTCCCGGGTCCATGGAGCAGTCAGGATGGGTTATCTTGGGTTTTTAAGCCCGGTATATTGCCGCATTGGCAATGTATAACAGTGCAAAAAGCAAAGTATTCTCCCTGCATGCATAGTATAAGATTACTTTTACTTCGCCTGAAATTCACATGGTTTTGCCCAGGTATATCTTTTCTGTCTTATTTTCAATTCTGAATCTAGTCCAATATATTATATATTATATATATTATCTAAATATATTTACATCTACAATTGCAAGACTTATCGATAATAGGAGTTTCAATACAAGTATATACTAAAAAACACTTCTGCAGGAGTTTCATTTTCTTAAACCATAAAAGGATGCTCATCAGAATCTCATTGTCAGTTAACAATAAATACTTGTGCATGTAATACTAAAGCTAGGCACACACGGTAAGATAAATTGTTCCAATTTAAGGATTTTTTCAAGAGTGGGCAAAACCATGTTGAATTACAGGGGGGGCAAGTTTCCAGCACAAGTGTAATAACAGTGTAACAGTAACGCTGGTCAGTATCTGTGCGCAACATACAACAATAAAGTATTCTCCCTTCATGCAAACACTGACATTCATTTTACCTCCACCTTCAATTCAACATGGTTTTGCCCACACTTGAAAAAATCCTTAAATTGGAACAATTTATCTTACCGTGTGTGCCTAGCTTTACTAAATCTTTTTCAAAAACAAAAAAAGTACAGGTTATATGTTGCATGTTAATATTTTGTGCTAGGATATATATATATATATATATATATATATATATATATATATGTGTGTGTGTGTGTGAATAACCATCCACATTAAAATGATAATGTGTATATTCTTTATTGATTAAAGAGCTTGAGTAATTTGCTAAAAAGAAACTGAGCAGACTTTTAAACAGACTTTTTCTACATAGAGACTATAATTAGAATGCAATGAGCTCATATATTGTATTAATTTATTTTTTAATTAAAAGCATCTGAAATAGATTTGTGAAATAGATTATTAAAGGGAATACTTATACCCCTTTTCCACTGACAAAAAAAACCTGGGTTTATTCACCTAGACCCAGGTTTAGTTTGGTGGAAAAGGGTCCCAGTAAATTAAACCCGGGTACAGGGTTTTTACCTGGGTCTCTGCTGTGGACAAGGGGTGTGAATTAGCATTCTGGTCTGCATTGCTGTGTACAATTGAAAATTGGTGCAGTTGATTAGACCCAGGTGTTCTGTCTGGCAGTGGAAAACGTGTTTACCCTGGAAAAAACCCAGGTTCACACTGCAGTGGAAAAGGGCCTTTTTATATTTAACCTGGGAAAAATGCAGGGTACAAACCCAGGTCTGAATCTGGGCTCTTGGTGGAAATAGAAATAGAAATACTAGTTTGTGCTGTTCAAAATATTTTCATACATCAGTATTATTCCTAATTGTTATATTTTATGAAGATGCACATGAAGATCCACTATTAATTGTAATGTGGAAAAAATGTAATCACATATATTCGATAGAGATATTATCTAGCACAGTTGTTCACCTCTTATATTAATATATACTAGAGCGCTATTAAACTCATAATCAGATCAGCCTAATCTGATATAAAATGAAAATAAATAAATAAATAATTAATGAGTTTGTAGTACTAGAGAAATAGAAACACTGTATCCACAGTATATAATAAATGTTGTTTTATTTGAAAAATATATCACATAAATATGAAAAAGCCAACTGAGCTCACAATGATAACCAGTATCCAACAATAATCTGTCAAATCAATGAGGGGGACTCTATTGCATCCTATAGTTCAATAGATGGTAAGAACACAATGTACAATGTGAACAATAATCAGCATTCGGAGCAGCAGGCACATGAAATATGATGTAAAACAAAGACACACACAGTACCTAGGCCGTGTGATGGTAAAGCCAACTTTGTATGAGCTGTATATATTGGGTGCAGTCGGACGAACAGCTTACAAATTCTCACTCAGCAATATAGTTATGATGCTCTGGGTATATCTGAGCAGACAAGTTCTTTTCACCAGTGATAGTCCACAAGCTTAGCCGATAGTGGATAGATTTTGCTGTTGAAGTAACTTTATACACATTAGGAATCACTTGTTTGATGGTAATGAGAAATAAAATTTGTGCAAAGGAGCTCAAAAGAAAGACATGTGAAGTGTGTTCACATGGTCTGAAACACATATTTAAAAGTTTACTGAGGATACAAACACAAAAACTAAACATAATAATAATACAAATACAATTCAGGAACAGAGGGCGAGATGCAGATCCTTACCTCTCAGCTATAGATATCTCTGCTGCAACATAATAACAGCATCGGGTGCAGCCTCACAAGCTGTCTGCTCAGATTTATCCACAGCATCACAATAAAGATTGCAGAGTGCGACCGTGTAAGCTATCGCCTGCTGAACTAATTTATTCCTATCTTATGAGAACAAATACCATCTAAATATTTGTATATACTGTGATTATCAATTTAAATAGCATTTGCGGCTGAGCTTTATCCACAGTAACAAAGCGCTCCTTCAAATGCTGATTATTTTTAGCTATCGTTTAATTGTGACTAAAGGTGGCCATCAATGAAAATAAAATCGTTCTCATGGAAAATTGGCACCGAGCAATGGGGTGATATGGGCCAGCCACAAGAGCGTTATCATTCTCCTGGTGGCCATAGATAGTGTCAAAAAATAGAAATAAAATGAATAAAAATATACTTACTTTTCAGCTGCACACTGGAGTTGTACTCAGCTGCTTCCCAGATGCCTCGGCGCTTCCATTGTGTACGAAGTGGACGCTCTGTATGCGTGGCGCTGGAGCATTAGGGAAGCATTTTTATTTATTTTATTTCTATTTTTTTAAAGGTTTTTTTTAAACAAAAAAGTTTTAATATAAAAAGTTATTGTAAAAAAGTTATTGTAAAAGTGTAACAAATGTGCCATTATATAAATAAAAAATTTTTTTTGTCATTAACATTTTTAAATGACTACTTAACTATAGCATAGCAGTTAGTGGCATATTTTTAAGCCAGCAATTTCATGCATTATATATCTATTAATATGTTCAGCAAGAAATCTGTTTAAAAGTTTGGGTGCACAACGCTGGCTTGTCAAACACATAATGCAGGTGTTTTAATGCTTAAAGTTTAAAAAGTTGTTATATTGTGACTGTACAGTGTGCAAATGCTATGATATATATGTGTGTGCGTGTGTGTGTGTGTGTTTGTGTGTATTATTTTTAGAGAAAAGTGTTTCCACAGTTGAGTAATATTTCCTAGTTTAATTACCAGGTTTAAAAAAAACAATAAAAGCAAAATATTAACACTGTATGCAGAGACATTAATTTAACATCCTTTACTAATATATGTTATTATTATTATTATTAATAATAACATAACACAACAGGACTTATGTTATATAGCATGTACAAGCATATATAAGCATATATAACATTGTATGTACTAACAGTAATTCTTTATTATAGAGAAAAAAATAATATATTCAAGTTAAACATTACAATTTTACTAAACTTTGACCTTTGTTCAATGTCTGAAATCTGTAGTCTGTTTCATTTGAGGACAGTGAACCAGGCGCTTACCACTGACCAAAATGATTGACTCTGAATACACACCGAAGTATAATGACAACTTATTAAGGGTAAATCAATGGCATTTATAAAAAATATTCATATAAACTATAATTTTTTTGTTGTTTTGTTTATATGTATTTAAATATTTATTATATTCCCAGTGGTCTGCAGGCAGTACTAGTTACAGTAATTGACAAAATCAAGAATTATAAAACACAGTGGACCATATCCAGACTTTACATACTATTGACTTACTCACAAGTTACTCTTGAGTGGTAAAAACCATGTGTAATTGCAAGGGAGTTAAATTCCATTATTTGCAAACAGTATTAGAGTTGACAGATTATGTTTCTCAACTCAAGTCTAATAACAGTGTAACAGTAACACTGGCAGTATCTTGTTCACAATACAATCCCAAAAAGTTCATCTACAGAAGCATAAGCATAGGTAGAAACCTACAGGAGACTTGATCCACAGTTTGGGAGTAAAGGCAAAACAGCTGCAAGTGTAGACCTGGGCAAACCAAACATTGAACTGCAGGGGAGGCAAGTATAAACTGTGAAAGCAGAATTAAAGTTTAAATGTGAAGTTCCCTAGCTCATCTCTAGTTTATCAATGAAACATAAAGCTAAGTAGTATGTTTATGTGCAAAAGCAAATGATTTTCTCTGCATACAATAAAATTAAAATGCATTTGCACCCATGCAACATGGATTTGCTCAGCTCTACACTTGCACCTAAAAAAGGTGCAAAGTGCAACTCTGGATCAGCCTCTTAATCTGATTGAACACATAGAAAGATTGTTAATCCAGCAAGAAAGCCACAACATTATAGAAAAGTCCAACGTGACACCACTGTGATTTTCATTAGGAACATGTAAAGGCAATAAATGCACAGCTAATATAGACTTACCTGGGGGGTAAGTCTATACCTGTCATAACTTCATATTTGTAATATTCATACTGCAGTATTCATACTGCATAACGCATACTGGTTTGATATATACCTGTGCTAGATGTGCATTATTGCAGGATTAAAAATCGTTCTATGTGTTCAAAACAGATGAACAGATTAAGTCTCCTCAGTGCTCCTACCTATACTTTTGATTTATATATATATATATATATATTCTACCAAGTGCAGTTTATTTTGTATTTGTCCCCTGCTGATTGCAACACGTGTATAAACATTAATATTTAAAGTTGATTTCACAGACAAGTATTTTTTCAACCCCATATTAAACCATACTAGCAGAGTGCTCACTTTTATGTACAAACTCCACTTCTGTTTGTGTTTATTTTCAGGCCAAAGAGAAGCTGAAAGATGTTCATCTTGTGGCAAATTTGGTATCATCAGAACCTACAAGAAGCAGCAACTTTTCAAAATATAAAACCATTGAAATTATTTATCAAGACAACATTACTAAAATAATCATGAAACGTCCTGAGAAAAAAAATGCTTTTAGTTGGGAGGTAATTACTCATCAATAACTTAAAGAAACTGGATTCCATACCAATAGGGAACATAAGAGTTTTGTTCCTCATCAGTGAGGAAAAGCAAAAATAGCATCTGATGCCTTGACTAAGCACAAGCGAAACGCGTGTCGGCCTGTGGTAGCTCCCTGACACGCTCTGCTCTCATGATTTATTTCATTGATTTATTTAATTTAATTCTTTTTGTGGTGCTGAATTATACAGCGATCCCCCATAGCATGCACCCCACCACCACTTACTGTCACACTCAGTGCGGTTAAGAAAATGAAATCAAGCAATGTGCTTTGTACAATAAAACATATTGGAGGGCTGTACACACTAAATCAATATATTTTCAGATGGTTATTCATGGGCATAATAGATGAATAAAAATACTTTTTGTGCACCTACCTAAAAATACTAATGTCATTTCCTTTACGACATTTGCCTTAAGGTGGTTTGCGACTGTGTTTTGATAGAAAATGTCTCCTGGTCAGCATCTAGGTGAGGGAGCCTTATAATTTATCCACTGTATAAAAAGCTTTTATAGTAATTAGTTCAGAGAAAACAATACTGCATATATTATTCTTCAATAAATTTTTTTTATAATCATAACCTTCATTTTTGTCTTTTAACTATTTGAAATTTACAAATGTATATTCGTATTGCAGATGTACAATGAAGTTGCAATTGCACTGGAGGAAGCTGGAAAAGATGATTCAGTTTTAACAGTTTTAACAGGTATTTCATGTACAGCTGGAAAATGTATTTAAATAGAGTTTAATGGAAATAGACTAAAATAACATTAATTTATTTTGTAGTTTTAAAAACCATTAAACTATAAAAAAAGAGCACTTTATACCCTGNATGGAGACGAGTACTCACTGTTTAACCTATATCCAGCGCGGAAAATTAAAGATTTAGCTGGCCATACACTATACGATTAATCTTAAATCTGACGATTGGATGAAAAATGAACCAATATTTTTTTGAAGGAATTGTAAGCCACCATACACTGTACAATAATTGGAAGGTTTAAAAAAATATATGCAAATTAGTACTTCCAAATGATTTGTTTTTTTCAAAAAAATCGTTTGGTTTATGCTTCTAAAGTGGGTCTTAAATGGCAGGATTATTGCAAGTGCCCATAAACTGAACGATTTTTTTTACCTAAAAACAATTTAAGATTGAGCATGTCAAAAAATCGTACAGTGTATGGCCAGCTTTACTTTTAATTGTTTCTATGGGCAAAATCTGTCTCTGAATGAAGACCACTTAAACTAGTTGGTATCCTATGCATGTCATATCTTGACGAAAACTTCTACATTCCATAGAAAAAGAGTAATGATCTTCTGGACATAAACATAAAAAATTAATATATTAAATACTTTTGTTTTCACATATATAATTCTATCAAAACAAACCCTCTGAAATCACATATATTTAGCCCATATGACTTAAGTGGGAACCTATTGTCATGGGCCCGAATCCAGACTTACAATATTTGACAACAGAAAAGTATATTTTAAATAAAATTCCTAGAACAACAGCATGTAATTTACTGATAGTAATGAACTATAAATATACCATTTCTAACCCTATAACAAATACAGCAAGAACATGTATCATTATGTCATTGGAACAATAGATACATTGCTTTACTATTAAAGCTTGCATATATATGTGTACCTGCAGGATTTGGTGACTACTTTAGCAGTGGCAATGACCTAAACAATGCAAGAAAAAGCGCAGCAAACCTAGATAAAATGGTGGATGAATCAATTGGGATAGTAAGGTAAATTTTTTCTCTCCAGTTTTTCAGGTGGTTTTAAACTCAGATATGTGAAAAATATTTATTAAGTATTACTTGAATACAACCTACAGACAGCTTGTTCTAAATGCTTGCTGATCTGTAAAGTGAAAGATGTTCATTATAACCAAGTACCATAAAAGTATGCAAGAACCAAACAAAAGGCATACTTAAAGACCTGGGAGAACTGTGTCTAGGCGGAAGGGAATGAGATATGTCATAAAGGCACAGGTATACTAGAAGGGTTTTAGAGGTTATGTTCTAAGCCCAGTAGGTCAGTAGTAAATGGGAGTAAGAGGTGGCGTATTTTGTGGTGCCCAAGGGTCAAGTCAGGCGCTCAGGCTGGTGGTTAGGTAATAATAGACATAAACACACATATGTGAGTAGAAAATTGTATTTGCTTTAGCTACGATTAGGCAGAGCGGAGGAGAAGGTTAGTTAGGCAGATGGGTATGGTATATGTGACAGGGCTTGAAGTGGGAATTCTATAGTGCCGGTATGGCGCTAAGCCCCACCCCTTACATAAGCCCCACCCCCTCCAGAGCCACAGTTTTTTCAACTAACATTCCCCCTCCAGTGCTGAGGGGGCGGGGCTTAGAAAGGGGGCGTGGCTTCGCAGGAGAAGTGCCAGTATGCCATACCGGCATATACCGTCCCACTTCGAGCCCTGATATGTGAGACAGAGGGAAAGTTAGGGTTAGGCCACGGGATCTGGGAGGGTTAGAGATAGGCAGCAGGCAGGGTAGGGTTAGGGTTATGCAGCAGGAAGCTTTAGACAGCGGGGGAGGGTTAGAATTGGACAGCGGGGACGAGAGGGTTAGGGTTAGAGAGTGAGGAATGGAGATTTGGGGTTAGGCTAGTGTAAGGGAGAGCAAGGGTTAGGGTAGTGGAAGGAGAAGCATGGGGTTAGGGTAGTGGAAGGGGAGGTTTAGAATTAAACATATTTTCTTGACGGCAGTGCGGCAGTCTTGAAATTCCTGCTGTCAGGGAGCGCTCTGTCGGCGCTGATCTTTTGACATGGTCCAGTTGTCGACGACAGCCTTATCGAAAAAAGTGCTGTCACATCGGCGAAACTCATACATGCAAGGGGAGTTCCAAGATAGTGCAATGCGATCATAACTAAAGAACTGAATAATTCTGTACCTACAGAAATATGGCATTAAATCAAAAACAGTACCATAGTTTCATGATATCAATGCCACTCTATTTGCTTAAGTTAAGATAGCACTTACATGCACAGAGAATATCATAAGAATCTGTCACAAATAACAGAAAAAATGTAGAGAAAGGACCAAACAATATTCAGGACATGAACAAAATAAAAGAAATAGAACTTCACCTAAACAAGTAATGTACATCTGTATGTGCTAGAAAGGTGCAGATAGTCAGTGTAAACACTAAAAGACTTGACTTCAGTTCAATCTAGCAGTGTATGCATGTATTATTTCTGACAAAATTATGGCTCTTATTCATATATATATATATATATATATATATATATATATATATCTTATCATATGTAACTCCTGAGAATTAATTTATACCTTTTTCTATAATCAGGAATTTTGTAGAAAAAATCATAGATTTTCCTAAACCTCTGGTTGCCATGGTAAATGGACCAGCCATTGGAATCGCTACAACAGTTCTTGGTTTGTTTGAACTTGTGTATGCCTCTGACAAGGTAAGAAGTAATCTAAATGGTAAACAACCAATCCGATTCTAAAGAAATGGGGCACTCACAGGGTACAGATAATAACAATTTAAATAATTTTATGTCAACTGAGAATTGGGGATACAGGAAACTATATTTGTACTTTGAAAGAGCAGGAGAATTTGATCTTCCCTAGTGTGGTGCACATCTCTCTCTAGTATATACAACATTCTCTATAATGTATCTATATAGGATATTTGTTTGAAATTAAAAAAAAATAACATCAAATAAACTGACAGTTAATAGTAAATCACATGATAAATAAGTAATAAATACCTGGTAGTTGCTAGAACAAATAATGTATAAAAGGAACATTTGTACAGAGCGTAAGCTGGTGGTGGTTATCTGGCATCTGTTTCAGCAACTTGCCTTGTAAAAATTCCAGTAAATTCCAATTACATATTGGGAAAATTTGAAGAGAGAATATTCAAAATCTTAACCATACAGGTGTTTTATATTAAAAATCTACAATACATACATTATACCTTTACTCTACACAAAGAATAATTTCATTTTTCTACTGCAGGCCACATTTAATACACCATTTAGCAAATTAGGCCAACATCCAGAGGGGTGTTCTTCCTATACGTTCCCTAAGATTATGGGTACAGCAAAGGTAAGTGTGAAATTTGAAATATGTGTCTCATAAACCATAGAAACTCTCCTTTCCTATTTAGCAGGGCTTTATTAAGAAGTTTTTCTAATTGGCATCCCACAGTCATAGGCCACCTGTGGCCCTCCCGGGCTGGCGCCCCCTAACTAATTATCGTATAAAGGTAATAAAGAGTTAAAGGGGATTGTTGTCAACAGGAACCTGCTTCACAGGCAGCAGCAAATCTTCAGGATGGTAAGTAAAGACATTAACTCTTTATTAACTTCATACAATAATTTGTTACAGCTATGAGGCACATGGCGATGCTGACCCTTGTAGTACTACAAGCACCAGCATGGCTAAATTTTAAAACTATGTCATGCAGTTTGTAAATGTACAATCTGCCTTTTTTTAATAAAACCAGTGAATAGTAAATTCAGCGGTTTTGTCCCACAAACTGCCAACAATATGCGCCATTTAAACGCCTTTGCTACATATCAGCTTGTGTGCCAGAGGTGGCTTACTATTCTTACAGCAACCGGTTGATCATGTTCTCATGCTTAAAGCACCTAATCTTACTCCATGCCCTAAATTTACTAAACTGCAGGATTAAAAAAGCATATTGAGATTGGATCACACATTGGATATATTAGCATGAATATTTGTGTATACATATATGTATACATACACAAAAAAAGGAAGAAAAGAGTGCTTATTGGCGCACTTCCAAGGGCAGTGTCACCAATTTGCTATTTATCAGTTACAGGTAAAATACATCTTTTTATTCAAAACATTAAAATCATGATTATTATCAGGATCACTTAGGGAGTGTTCACTATTACATAGTTGGGATAACACGTTATATTATGTCACTGTTAATATCACTAATAGGATCACTGTGGTAGTCATCGCTAATATATTTGGGAGCACTAAATAAAAATAAAATTATTATTTTCACCCTGTAACATAGCTAATAATATATTATTATTTATTATTTATTATATATTAACTTTCACTTCCTAACAAAAGTCAGGATTAGATTTAAGATATAAGCAGGAGTAGGAAACATTTCTTACTTTGAATGGTTACAGTGTTGCAGCATAGATACAACACACATTATGAGAATTACAAACCGGAAGTGGTAGTCCGAGGGGTAGGAATCAGATAACTTACTAAATATCAGCTATTTGTAATATAATTACATTTCTGGTATGGTCATTAATGAGGACTATATATATATCTCCTATATGACATTTTACACATGTGGAAAATACGAGGTAAAAGTGAGTCTTTTACGAGCCTGCACGATAGCCAGTGACTGCAACACAGAGGGTATATAAACCCGAACATGTCAGAAACCTGGCACCTTGATAAAGCATGTTTGAAGTGAAACACGTGTCGGTGGCGTTGTGGCAGGATTCCTAGTTTGTACTATATATTAGGAATATTGTACCCCTGGTTATTAGACTAAATAAAATAATTTGGTACCGGCCAGTTGAGAGGAGAAGGAGCGCTGAGGATGTGAGAGAGCCTCACTAGCACGTGTGTCACCCAGAGAAGCCGGAGGATTTACCCGGCAGTATACAGGGGGATCGCGTGCTGAGGCAGTGTGAGAGCCTCAGCCGCGGGTCTGTGCCGCTTATTGCACATTACTAAAGTATCATTAGGGGAGACCCGCATGTGGGGGATCGCGAGCTGAGGCTGTGAGAGAGCCACAGCCCGCGAATCCCGTACAACCTGAACAATAAAGTAGTATTACAGTAAGGGTTAAATTAGTGATACAGTGTAGCCACACTCCTAGTATTGTGACAAATATAACTGGCAGAATAAGTTCTCCTGCTGTCGATATATACACTGACAGTAGGATCAACCTAAAAATAGTATTTTATACCCTATACACACTTATTCAAATTTGATATTGTAATTGGTATGGCCGCGTCCCCACTATATACATGCATGCATTTTTAGATAGCGGCATAGTTAAGTGGGTGGACACTACAGCATAACCCGTATATCGAACAACTTCTCATTTGAGGGATTTATGTAATTTAATAGCCGGAATAAATATCATGAGAAGGGGATGATATATCCTAGCGAGACTCACCCGGAGCGCAGGGGCGTAACTAGAATTTGGGGGCCCCATAGCAGAATGTTTAATGGGGCCCCCAAGGTTTCTCAGCCAAGATGAAAATTATATATATATATATATATATATATATATATCTCCCCATCACACTGTACAGGCTGCCGTAACTCAAAGCAGTGAGAACAGCTGCAAGCAGAAGAAAAGAACTTAATACACAGTTTAGGGAAGATCCTAAACAAGTGTGTAGAACATGCCATTAGGTGTACAGTGAGTATATAACTAGTTAACTGTCTCTGACGGGGGTCGTGGCTGTCATAACTCACAGCAGCTATATGCAGGAGAGAAGTATTAGTACAATGCACAGTCTATGGAGAGTTATACACAAGCTTAGAACATGCCGCAAATGACACATTTATGATCCATGACTATCTAACTGATTAACTGTCCCTGATGGGCCCCATAGCAATTGCACCCCCTGCACCAGCGATAGTTACGCCACTGCCGGAGCGCTATACACCTAATAGAGGGGGACTCTACCTATCTGTGATTTAACAAACAGGCTAATCCTGCCTTTTATTTTAAATTCTCTGAATTTCTTACTTTTTCTATTTTTTTAAATATTTCACTTTTTTAATCATGTTTTGAATAAAAAGATGTATTTTACCTGTAACTGATAAATAGCAAATTGGTGACACTGCCCTTGGAAGTGCGCCAATAAGCACTCTTTTCTTCCCTTTTTATTATGTACGTATTTGCATTAGTGCTTTGGCAGCACCCTTCCCCTAGATTTAGAGCTTATTATAGTGTTTAGTTTCACTTATAAGCCGATTGTACAGAGGCAAATTTTTGGATGAGGGTGCGGGCCATTTGTTTTCATTTATTTATGTATACATGTTAAAATGTATATGCCATTTTGGTAAGATGAAAAATGAATATGCAATAAAACAGCTAAGTAACCAAGCAATGATAATTCAGGGAATTACTTTTTTGTACTTTTTTTTTTATCCACTATGGTTTTAGATGTTTCAGTTATTTGCTTCAACTTGTCTTGTTGTAGGCTATTGAGGTACTTGTATTCAATAAGACTTTAACAGCTCAGGAAGCTTGCAAACTGGGCCTGGTTACAGAAGTATTTCCAGACAGCACATTCCAAAAGGAAGTTTGGTCCAAGTTAAGAGGTTACGCCTCCTATCCTAAAACGGTAAGTTTGGTATACGCAAACCTGATGATACTAGAGACAGAACTAAAAGAGGGAACTACATTTAAGTGGATCAGTCACAAAGTCCAATGAAGTTATTGGTTAATGGGTTGTTTTAATAATTAGTTTCAGTAGTATGGACAAGAAAAAATCTGGGCTTATTTTGTTCAGTGTTTCTTACCCTTTCAGGCTTCCTTCAGTTTACCTTTTTCCATCCATGTTGTTTTAACTCACAACAAAATATGTTGTGTCACTATTTGGAGAACATAGTAAATATTTGCAAGATGCAGAATTGTTCTGAGATTATATAGAGATGTTGGCAGTAAAGTAATTGGGCTTTCTTCCCTTCTAGTGTCTGGCCCTCTCTAAGCAACTGATTCGAGATTTGGAAAAAGAGAAACTCCACGCTGTTTGTGAAAAGGAATTTGAGCTTCTACGTAAAAGATCAGGTTCTGAGGACTCTATCAATGCAATACTGAATTTTTTCCAAAGGAAAGCAAAGCTGTGATTTCTAATGTGCTACAGAATACACTACAATGGTACATTGCCAGTATCCCAGGGTCTATCAGGAAATCCTTTCCTCCACAGAGGTTAATGTTTTCTACAACGAATCACAATAATATCACCTATAGTTTTAATAAAGCAATGTGTCTGGTGGACTTCATTTGAGAAACCCTATAAAAAACCATTTATTAACCTATTCAAATGCAATAATTTCAGCCCATGCGATATCATATATATAATACGCTATGTACTGGTGTGTTCCTAGTATAAAAGCTTCAATTGCCCTACAAACTAATGTGATGTAACTGATCTTGACTGATATGGAGAGCTTTTTATGGGTAATCAGAAATAACTGAAATCAGATTAAAGGCGTGTTAAAATAAAGAATATTAAATTGTGTTACAAACTCTCTGTATTTCTATAACCTCTCTACCAGGGTTTGTCAGAAGTCCCTTCTCAAAAAAAAAAAAAAAAAAAAAATGCTGCTTTAAATTGGCACAATAGGCCGGATCCAGGTTATGCAAGAATGAAGACCGGTGCGGGAGAAGGTTGTGAACTCCCCTCTCTCGTCCGTGAATTGCAAGGGACAGCAGATCGTACGAAACCGCTGATCCACACAAATCTCTCCAAAACCTGCCCCTTCCTACTGTAGAATTTATAAACCTTTTTATTACTTATTTCTCCTATTTGATCACTGTCCATCTCGACTGCAGAAATTCCTATGTTCTCTGAAGTTCATTCACACTGAACTAGGTTTGTATTTCAGATATTAAAAGTCAAGCTGGCCATACACTATGTAATAAATTGTTCCAATCAACCAGCGTGGGCAAAACCATGTTGAATTGCGGGGGGAGTGTCTGGGGGGTTGGGAGGGGTAAAATGAATGTTAGTGTTTGCATTCTGAGGGAATACTTTATTTTTGCACTTTGCACACAGATACTGACCAGCGTTACTGTTACACTGTTATTAGAGTTGTGCTAGGAAACATCATCTCTCACCTGTAATACTGATTGCAACTAATTCAATTTAACTCCACTGCAATTCAACATGTTTTTGCAAACTCTTAACTAAAGCTGGTCGATTGCAAATTGACAGCAAGGGGAAAATAATAAATTGTCCAGTTAAGGATTGGTGGTGACCCCCCGCATTCTTAAGAGGACAGCCATTAACCGCATGATTTTGTTGAAAATACAGGACTATGTGGCAAGCCCAAAGGTTACAACCTAAAATTTGCAATGCCTTCATGGCGCATTATATGCCTGATTTCTATAGATGCCAGTAGTTTCATAAATAATAATTATCCCAAAAGAGGATAATAACTTTTGGGATTAGTGTGATTAAAGCCTGTTACATGCTGGGCTAGCACAGCTGTGGAATTTTGCATGCCAATGTGCCCATGTGAAACAATGTGCCCATTTGTCCCCATTTTATTCCACTTAATGACAGGGAACAGTAACAAAAATTGTACCAAAATAGCATTTATCCATAAGATCAGATTCTGTTTTGAGGTCATCTTTGTATCAATTCATCTATACGTTTAAACAAACCAAAGTGATATGTATGCCAATGAGGCCACCTGAATAGCAGCCGCTCCCTATCATCAGCTCAGTATCTTTAGCTTCATCAGTACCCACGGAAGTATAAGAACTGGAATACATGAGTAAACCAGACAAAATAACACATTATTACCTGTTAATATGATTTCTTTCAATTCTTAATGTCAGGTCATTACAATGGGTTAAATTCTATTTGCAGGAAAGGAAAAGAAGACATTTGTATATAAAGTAACCTGGCTCTGCTTTCTGTCTTCTCTACTTCCCAAGCTTAGGATAAAACAGTTAAACATAAAATAAACAATATTAAGGGAGAGAAAATGGATGAGTGAAGGAAATCATTAACATGTAATCTGTTATTTTCCTTCACTCCTGCCATGTCGTTACAATGGGTAATACCCAAGCAACTCAAAATAGTGGTGAGATAAAATAAATACACATGCTAACTAGACTACCATACCATGCGGCCCAATCTGCTGCTTTACATAATTCCTGAATATAAGCAGCTTCTTTTTCAGCACAGGAAGTGGATATAGATCTAGTGAAATGAGCTTTCACAGATATAAGAGATTGCACCTGTCTAATTCAGTATGCTTCTGGGACATACTGTTTGATCCATCTCTTTTAGGACACTGCATTGACCTTGGGCAAAATGAACAGTGGTTAGAATATCCGAATTCAGCAGTACGATCTACAGATTTTGAAGGCTCTTACAAGAGCTACATTTTTGTGATTCAGGCAGAGTGAGGGCAACACTGATGCTTGGTTGAGTTCAAGAGACCACTTTAGGCAGAAAATGTGGATTTGCCCTTAACACCAGGACTAATCCACATTTTTAGGGGAAAAAGCTATACATGGTTCTTGAAGCTCAGATATCCTCCTGGCCGATGTTATAGCCATCAGGAATGACACCTTCCATAATTGAGCCTCTGGCCTATTTTGCTAAAGCTTCTAAGGGTGAGAGAGTGTTCAGCAACAGGTTGTCTAAGTTGAATTTTTACCCTACACGTAGCTTGAACAAATCTACCGATAGATCTACCACTAGCCATTTTTTTGTCTAGCATCCATAACAGTAGTAATAACCTGGTGATTCTTGCTAGCTGACTTACAGCACAATACCTATGTATACTAAATTTTATAAGTTTGTTGGTACTGAGTTTTCTGGANTTAAGCAAAGTAGCAATAACTTCTATGGAGAAGCCTTGATTTCTTAAATATGTGACTTCAGGATGCCAAGCAGTAAGCTTACAAGACTGGGAGCATCCATGGTGGCTTTACTGACATACAGAGCTATCGAGAACCAAACCCTCCTGGTCCAGAAGGATAGAATCTCAATGATTCTATGCTTTGATCTTCCTGAGAACACTTGGGATGAGAGGAATCAGGGGAACATATGCCAGAGTAACGTCCCATAGGCATGCAAGAGTGTCCACCTAAAGAGCTTGGTGGTCTCTGTACCTTGAATAGTACTGAGCCAGCCATTTGGTGCTGCTTGAGGCCATCAGGTCAATTTGGGGAGTGCCCCATTTCTCCATGATCATCTGAAATACTTTTGGATTTAGCTGCCACTCTCCCGGACAGCGTTGTTTTCTGCTCAGCAATCGGCTACTGTATTCAGTTTTCCCACTATTAATATGGCTTTGATGTCTATTACCATGCTCTCTGCCCATAAGAGAATTTTTTCTGCCTTACGCATCAAAAGAAAAACTCCTCATTCAACCTTGCTTGTTCAGGATTGACACTACAGCCTTGTTGTCGGTCAGGACCATCCGCATGAGATTGGAATTTATGACATGTGCTTTCTTTGAGAGCCCCTTGAGCGAGGTCGCAACAACATTTTGCACCCCATCCCAATGCGCTGGCATCTGTAGTTATTACGAATGGGGAGGTTTTCATGAACACTTTCCCTTGAAGAAATCTTCCATTCACCAAGCATTGGCAAGGATCTTGTTTGAGTTTGTCCCACGGCTGAAGAAACAAACTGTAAGCGTTTAATGTGAAGTCCGCCCAGCAGACATTGACTGGAATTTGCATTGTTCACCTCCTGTAACAGTGTAGTTCTCCTTTCGCCAATATTCTTATGGTCATGTTGGTTGTGTCCAGCATAACCCTTAGATATTTGCTCCATCCAATAAATGATGTAAGACTTTTTTCTTCATTGATGATCTATCCATATATCATCAAACCATTCAGATTTACTTAGGCAGCCATCTGCTCATAAAAGCCGTTGTTCAACATAGCAGTAGATGTAATGAGAAAGTGCTTTTTATCAGGTAATCTACATACGGAACAAATAATACCAGCCATGAATTTTTGTGAAAACATTCAGGACAGTAGCTAGGTGAAAAGTGCCAAGCCCTGAACTCACAATGAGCCTCACAACAGACACAGATACCCCTCCTAGATGGAAACAGCACCAGCTATGAAGGTGGAATATGTGGCGTTAACAGAGATTGTACAGATAATTATTTCTAGTAACACCATAGCAGTAAATACAGACTGGTAACAAAATGTAACCTTTCCAACCGGAGGAACACAGCAGGAAACAAAAGTTCAACACCACTGAGAAAAATCACTAAAGAGAGGGGTGAAGATAACTGCCTTTGTACTCGCCACACTGGATATGGAAGTTAGACAATAGGGACATTTCCGAAAATCCGTGAGCACAGCTATACTCCCCAATCCAATGGAGATCTGTTGTGGTACTACAACATGGGTTTCCATTAAAAAGTAAAAATATTGGCAATATATATATATATATATATATATATATATATATATATATATATATATATGGCAAGAGTACATTTTTTAACTCGACGTATTTACACAACTAAATCAAGTCAGCTTGGATGTAAATATCAATGCACTGATATTATTTGAGGGAAAGGAAGAAAGATATTGAGGGCTTATGAGACAGACAGGGGGAGCGTCCAGATGGAGGCACATGAAATCTGGGTCCTCTCTAAAGTGAATCCAAGAAAGTCACATAGCCACAAAAGAGTAATAGCCTTTTGCTAAGGAGATATCCTCCATGGTCATACATAATAAGATCATATTTATCTTATAGGTTTCTTCTCTATATTATAAGCACTTTAAGTTTACAAAGGCTCTCTTTCTTGCTGACAAAGTTATATGGTCCACACAAAAGGCAAGCACAGCCATTTGTTTCTCCTAAATAGACACAAACAAACTATAATACAAACTAACTGATCTTTTTGTTTAATATTCAGTTGATTAAAGATTCCAGATTAAGAGCCATGAGTACGGGTGCAAATGCTTCTATACTGCATGAAAAGGAGTTAAAGTATATACAAGCAGCAAATATATTTTCTTTTAAACTACATTTTCCCTCTATACTTTGTGTTACAGATGCACTCAGATCACCCCATAACAAACATGGCACATTGTGTTTTAATCAAAGTAAGAATCACAGGAAACGTGATAAACAAAATAGTTATTTATTGATGTGGAGTTTCACTGGTCGGAACAGGACTCGTGCTCAAAAAAACAGCAACCACCAAAGAATCCAAACTCTTTACAGTCTGTAACTTACCCTACATGGAAAAAGAGCAGCATAAGTAAACAAGCAATCATTTAAAATAATAAATACAAGTGATATACTTTTAGTGCTAATGTATACATATTCCCATTTCATAAGTCGATAAAGAAAACACACCGACTTAGCTAAAGTTAAAATTTGGAGACCTAACTTATGCACTCTGCTAGCGAACAGTGTCCCTTTACAGTGCCTGTTACCGTATTGCTTCCCAAATTTGAATATTTAGGACTCCATTAACATCAAATGTCACAAGTAGTTTTAGACATTTTCATTGTTATTATTTATAGTCAAGTAAACTCTTCCATAACTCACAATAAGGATTAGTTTATAAAATGCACTTTAAATGTCCCAATGTTTTAAAATCAAGCTTTAGTTTAGTTTGCCCTGTTGGAAACCATTGTGTCCAATTTCAGGAGATAAAGTACAACTACTTTAGTTAAAATAATTTCTTTGTTGTACCTCAATTCTCGAAACAGTAGTAGAATACAGTCTGCTAAACTGTTATTGAAGAGGCAATTAAAAACTGTAAGTTATTATACCAATGATGCAGTAAGCATGTGCAGCCAAATTATTATTTAGATGTTGTTGATTTGCATTTCTAGTCTCACAAAATACATTTCAGTGTTTTTCTGAGCACAAAGACTATAATTTCCAACTCCAACCTATAAAATTCACATAAACACTAGTATTTTTAAGGAATTTCTCAGCAACCAGTTAAATGAAAGATGAGCTCAGAGGATAGACAAATTAACTAATGAATTCATCTTGTGAACAAAAAAGTTGTGATGGATGAACTACATTTGCCATAAAATATAATTAAATAAATATTGGGTTTTTATACGAAAGTCCTAGGTACCACTATGTAACCAAGCCTTACAAGTGCTATGTAACCAAGCCTTACCAACTGAAGCTATTTTGCCGAGTCCAAAGCCCATGGAGTTTTCACCACACAGGTATTTGACTCACAGTTAGCATCATGAAGAGGTAACTTGTCAAACTGAACCAGTTGATGTCACATTCAGTGCTTTCTCTCATGCGTAGCACAAACTGTACTTGTTACTGAATGCAAATATCTCATTTAAAGTGCATATGCCATGTGTAGAAAGAGACAGTGAGGGAAATTGAAATTAAAATGCTTGTCCCCCAGAGCCTCATGTGATATTGCATGAAGTTCTGGGGATCCCATCAAATTCCCCCAAAGTACCAAATTTGTGTCCAATTAGCAAATCAAAAACACTCTTTCAGCAAACAGAAACCTTGGTTCAGGTCTTCTGGCCATCTTCCTCTTTCAAACGGCATCTAAAACAAAAGAGACAGGTTAACCAGCAAAGTTATCTTTAGATAAATTGCAGAATAATCTGCATTTTATATTCTTATAATGTTCTAGATGTACATATGATTAGATCTGTGCAATGTGATCTTCCTCCAACCATAACTTTTACTTTTTTTTTGTCGGAAAAGGGTAACTTCTGATACTGGTTATGAACCACATAAACCCATTGTACTGCAATTAGTCAACTGCAAAGCTATTCTATGGTGCCATTTAAGTTTATAAAGCTGCTAGCAAAGTACCAAAGAACCGCAGTAAACCCATAGCATTTGTGCTGTAATCAGGTATTATAAGCAGTGAACCCAAGTCTTGTCTTGAACCCTTGTATTCACCAATATTAATAAAATAGGTCATGGATTAAATCCTTTTAGTTTGTACTTTTTTTTTTCTAAATGCTTATCTACACATGCTGTCAGGAATGACCTTGTGAGGAAGGTGAAGATGGTGTCTCAGCAAACCAGCCGTTGGGAGGCCTTGTCTTGCTTTTCATTTTCCTTTCAGCACCATCAAGAGGAAAAGTGAGAAAACAGCACAAACATTAGTCAATACCACAATCATAAATAAACACTCTACACTGATTGGAGTAAGGTCATTAAAAATTTATTTCAGATTGTAAAAAAAAGAAAAAAGTCAAGAATCATGGGAAATCTATTCAATGGCAGACTACTCCAAATAATGCATATAATCAATATTTAATAATTAGTGGTATTCCCAAATTACCAGTTCTGAACCAAAACTACAGAAAGGGCTACAGATAACTTGTTCACAAAAGACTTTATTATCTAATGATGCATACTGAAAACATACACATATCTGCATGGGTAATTGTACATGCAGAAGAACAATTTTCACTTTACAAAAAGTGAGTCAACTGTTTATGCAAAAGAACATTTTGAGGACATTTTAACAAACAGCGTCATTTACAAGTGAAATAAAAAGGTAAAGAAGCAATTACCGCTTTTAACAAGCAGCTGCTTTTGTTCAACAGTGGAGAGTTTATTCCTGTATTGAAAGACAACATGATCATGAAAAATGAAGAACAAACTCAAAACTTTAATCAGAAGCTCCAGTCAGCACAAGAGGGAAGTCCATTCACAAGATGGTTGATACAAGGATGCCCCTTTAGTGCTGTTCTGGGTTGCATACACATTGTCCAGTACACAGAACTTATTCTTTAAATAGTCTTTTCCCAACTATTTAAACATTAAAAAACACA
>JABWIB010001697.1:28866-43649 GCA_016617825.1 Platyplectrum ornatum | reverse complement strand
TTTGGATAGATGATACCCTAGGACTTAATAAGGGTTGCAACAAAACCTCATAAATAAGAGACTCTATTATTACCCACAGAGTGGGTTTGTGCTGAGCTGTGGAGTGCCCCAATAAATAATTAGGGAGCATTTAGATACCAAAACCAGCGGCCACTTATCATATAACAGAGCTCTTTCCCTGGATCTCACGTTTGATAATATAATATGGGATTATTAGATTATGCTGACATGGTTTGGATCTAAATTTTAATCACTTTTCATATCTTTGAATTCACACATTCTTATTCTTTTTTTAAATATTTCGCCATTGACAACAGATTTTCAGAACCTGCTGTATTTTAGGAATTTATTAATAAAAGTTAAATTTTACATAGTTGGATTTACCACTAGCCATAAAAATTATAAAAAAACACTCACGGTAATAGCCTTCAGCATCAGTCCAGTTATCCCTTAAGTTGGGATTTTCCTTAAAGTCTTTTCCAATGCCAGCAGCTCTAAAACGAGCACTCTGAAATAACAAAGATTTACATTTTATATATTTGAAGAATTGCTGTAGCTAAAAGATAAATTTCCATATATAAAATCACAAAACATAACTTTTACTGCTAGCTGTTAATATAGTGGGCATACAAAGCGTCACTATTTCATGAGTGGTAAAATAAAAGCATAATGCACACTTACATCAAAGCATGCTGCAAACATGTCATCAGATTCTGTGAACATGTCAGGAGCTGTGATTTTTTTTTGTGTAGAGCCTGTAAAACATAAATTAAAGGTTTGGTAAATGTCGTAAAATTATGGCAATCCTACATGAAAGGAAAACAGTCTCAGCAGCTGAGTCAGTCTTACCATTATTCTGTGCCGTCATTAAATTGTGTTTAGCTTTGACAGACGCCTCAAAAGTATCAACATTCTCTCGTTCGTATTCTTTAACATCTGCTGCAACTCGCTCAAGAATATCATCGGGTGAAGGAGAGCGACTCCGTGCACTACTCTGGGGACTGCTTGGCTCAGAGTTCACGGACATATTACTGTCTTCATTTAAGTACTTATATTTCTTAATATGGGGAAAAAGAACAAAAATTATAGATTGCAATTAATATCACCCTTATTGTGTATTATGGTTAAACAATGAATGAATTTCCTTCAACTCTGAGACAGACGAGGGTAGAAAACAAGCTTGTTGGTACATTTACCTCAACAATCGCCAGTCTCTGCAAGCGCCTTTGCTCAATAAGAGCTTCTTCATCTTCTTCTTCCACATCAAAATCTTCAAGACTACAAAAACACAAGAATACATTATATATATTTTATCATTTTCTAATGGAAATAAACGGTCTCATTTATATATTGTTTTAATAATACATTAACAATTTTTGAAGCGAGAACAGTAACTAAAACAATACACTAATCAGTTCTGTAGCATGAAACCAGCTTAGCTGCTTTTTCATTTGCCAGTGTCTTCAATGTTTTGGATAGTAAAACATTTAAATTTGATTTGTTTGATTTAAATCAGAGGTTCTCAAACAGTGGTAGGTGAATTACTCTTTTGTGGTACATGAGACAACAGGCCTGTATAGCCTATCTCAGCATACTGAGATAATTATACTCTAAACATGACCAACAGGAAACAATGGTCTCAAAAAACACTATGTAAATGCTAAGGAGTCGATGAGCTAATTGTAGGATTATAGTGAAGGAAGAAAGAGGTATAGAATAAGATTGGTCAGTGGTACACTGTTAATGTTAGTGGAACTAAGATTTCCATCGCCATCAAAATATGATGTGAAGCACAATTTTGCTGGAATGATCTTTAATTACTTTGCGTTTGTTACATTCTGCGTTACATCCAGATTTACCTGTGACATTTCTTTCTAAGCAAAAGTTGTAGTACATTTTAATTGTAATCATTACATCGTGCAACCCTGGCCCACAAAGATTTATGGACTTCATAAAAGCAAAAGGGAGGGGAGATGCTTTTTAAAAAAAAACGAAAAAAAAACTGAAAGATTGAGGAAAAACTGAAAAAGACAAATGTAATGGCAAATTATGATTAAGAGGAAGATTAACTTATTAAATTCTTATCTATATGCAACATACTATTTAAACAGAAATTCTTTGTCAGTTTAGTTCTAAAAAAACAAAAAAAAAAACCAAAGCGCAAATATGTACCAGAAAAAAAAAAACACCCCACATTTATAAAAGGATTTTCTTACTTTTCATCAGAAGATTCTTGTTCCACCTTCATTCCCTCAGAAAGGCTCCCTTTAAATTTATCTTCTTTATCTTTGCTCCTGCTTCTTCTCCTGCGATTTCTCCCTGTCCGAGAATGAGATCTCCTTCTAAGGCGTGATCGACTTCTTCTGCCTCTGTCTCTGTACAACAAATAATCCAAAAAAAAAATGTTTCCCTTAGTACTAAAACTATGTTATAAGTGATAGTTAATTGTTATGAATGTTTACAATATTTAAAGTTTGTATTCCAAAAATATAGTTTTAGAAAATTCACACTGCTGTTCCATTAACAAACATTAAAGATTATAATTTCACATGCTTATTTAAAATTAGTAATAATGTTTTTTTGGGAGAAGTACAGTATTTGCATGTCTTTTTAAAGCAACAGTCTACTGTTAAGCTACCTGGGAACACAGCATTCAGATTTTACAAACAATAGACTTTTCATAGTAAGATGTTTTCATTACACACTCTTCCCATCCCTTCACATTGACAGTTATGTGTTAAAATGATCAGGAGTAAATATTACATCCCTATAAACATTAAACACAATATTGGCAAATAGCTGCAAAAGTAAATATTGTGAAGATTTAATTTGGAAATTACTGTGCAAAATAGAGATGAAATATGGGAGTTGATTATTGCCAATGCTCCTACTTCTATCTAAAGAAGAAGCTAGACCCAGGCCAAAGTTACTTTGAATAGTTTCATCCAAATTCACCCCAGGTTATAACAAAATACCATAAAATGATATAAACCTCTATACCTCCTATGAAGAGATCTACTCCTTCTCCTGGGAGACCTGCTACGCCTTAATGGTGACCGTGACCTCCTCCTCACTGGTGACCTGCTTAAACGTCTTCTTGAAGGGGACCATCGAGAAGGGCTAGCCTCTTTAGTTCTATCATGTCTTGTAAGACCTTCATCTCTTGGACGTTGTCTAAACAAAAGTGACAGTTTTATTCATTTAAAAATACTGTTATGAAAAACAAACCAATTTCAACCAACCCAACAAACCAATCTTTACTACTTGTCTATAAAAACACAGCGTACTACACTTGACTGTTTATCATTAGTTTAAACACAAAAATAAAGTAATATCCCATTTTGGTAGCATTAATTAAAAAAAAAAAGTCTATAAATTACCTAGGAGAGGATAATCGTCTCCACTCTGGTTCCCGCCTTTTCCTTTCTATAGATTTACTTTTTGCTCTGCGAATGGGGGACTGTATTCGAGATGGGGATTGCTTACTCTTCCTGTCATGAGCAAGTGGAGATCGGCTATGCCTCAAAGTCCTATCGCGCAGTTTAGGAGTTAGACTCCTTGCTTTTGGGCTCCGGGCAGTTCGGCGACCTGGTGAGCGGTTTTCTTTTCCAGAAGAGGCATCCTTTGATGGAGACTTAAGAGGTTTCTTGTCTCTCTCTGTCTCTGATCTTCTGGGTTTATGCTCTTTTGATCGTGACCGCCTCTCTTTGGATTTGCTTCTTCTAGTCACAGGAGACCTAGACTTCCTACTACGATCTCTAGTCCTGATTTCACCTGTTATAGGAGATTTCTTCCGGTCCCTTGATTTCACTCTATCATCTGAAGGAGACTTTGACATTGTGTTGATTTCCAGTGATTGCCTCCGTAAGCCTGGTGACTTCTTCATTTGATCTTGAGATCTAGTTCTTTTAGAAGGACTTTTTGATTTCCTTCGCTCCTTTGATTTACTTCTTGGTACTTTTTCCTTAACAGTTTCAGAGTTGACTTTAAGCTTCTTTTTTTCAGACTTGTGTTTAGTTTTCTCTTTGGACTTACTTCTACTCCTTCTCTTAGAAACTGTTTTAGCCTCGAGCTCTTGCTTTACTTTCATATTTGACTTGGCTGTTCTTTTGCCATTCCGGATTTTTTCATTAATCTCACCTTCCTCTTCAGAGCCAGAATTGTATCCCTGCAATATTAACCCCATGCCAGATTGCACTTTACCTTCCATTAACTCATTGTCAAGTTCTGCCTTTATCATAGCTCTTTGCTTCTCCAAGTCTTCCAGTAGAGCAAAATCATCCAGTTTTGCCCTCTTTGATGGAGAATCATCTTTGTCAATACCCCCTACCTCTTTCCGTTTGTGCTTCTTATGCTTATGTTTATGTTTGTGTTTTTTGTCTTTGTCCTCTTCAGAAGAATGTTTATGTTTTTTGTGCTTGCTCCTATGCTTGTGTTTCTTTTTCTTGTGTTTGTTATGTTTGGTCTGAGGCTGATCAGCCTCTGAAATATCACCATTTTCATCAATTCCACTCCTATCAGAAGTATCCGCATCATCCATGCTGTGGAAATAAGAAAAACTAATTAGGACATTCGCAATAACATATGCAAGAAACATAAGGCTGGCTAATGGCTGATTTTTGCTTCAGGAATGAAGCAAAAAAAAAAAAAACCCAAAACAAACAAATATTTTTTTGGGACTAGTTAGTAGTTATGCAAAATAGAAGCACACAGTGTTAATGTTTGCTGTGCTCTTTAGTAGAACCTTAATCTTAACAACTATAATATATTTTTTTTAAAATAAATTTAGAAAGACACCATAATATGCAAACCACCACAAACCTGGATTACATTGTTTGAACTGATTATGTATGAATGTATGAAAATCTAGCTCAAAAGACTTGTTCCAAATTGCTTTATCTACCATGGGGCCCAAGACAAGACAGAACATATACAGTACAGTTACATACACTATTATAAAGAGCAACTGACTACATAAATGATGAAGGTTAACTGGCTGCACTGTGGATAAACAGATTCATAGATTGATGTATTTTATAAAGATAACGTCCTAATTTACCTGAAACAGGACATTCTAGTATGAAACAGCAGTTTTGCCAATTACAAACCAAAGGATATCATACACAGGTGACATGGATCACCATGGAAACAGACATTTTCCATGGCGATTTATGTAAACAGTGTATGACATTGCCAATCAACTCTTCTCAATGCAGGCCCGTCATCCCTGGAGTAAAGATTCCCACTCATCTAATGATGCCTTTATTGCTAGAATCCCAGACTCTCTTTCTCTAATTATTACAGACTAATAGCCATAAAACTTTCCCTATATCTGGGGAACAATCTGGTCACTGATAAACAAAGTCCAGGCACATACCGGGTGATTTTCATGAATCTGGGACTAAGAAACAGAAGTGAGTCATGGCGGATGCTGCCTGCGAGGACCACCGTGGGACCTGACAGAACAGGTACATTACAATAAATCATACAGTTGAAGTAGCCAGGCTCACAGCGAGGGGATTCAAGCCTGGCAACCCCAATTATCATCGCAGGACTCATTTTAGTAAATACAGCCCTAAATGTCAAGATACATACTTCAAAATGGAGATTATATTCTCCAATAACAAGCACCAAGAGATAGGGTGAAGGAGGAGGCTACTAAAAAGTGTAACTGGGGTTTTTTCCACACAATAAAAGAATTAGGACAAAACACCACTTTAAATTTAATTTAAAAACCACTGGCAGCCACCTTGACATTGTCTCAGGAAGTGTTACTGCACAATGCATATCACACACATAAATAACAGGCGTCCCATACTATGCATGAGCAGCACATGTGGTAGAGGGGATCTAAACATTGAGAAGCCCCATCACACAACTCTATAATGGATATCATGTTATGATCATATTCCAGGCCTGTATACAAGACATGCAATGCTGTGCTCCCATTATCTTACCCAGAGAAAGCCAATTAGCAATGCACGATGTCACCGCCATACACATACATACTGTACACATAGCACCGCCATCGCTGACCTCACTGAGATTGGATCAAGATCCCGCCGCGTGTAAATAACACACCGACTCGCCACTATACACGCCCGCGCCCAATCTCACAACCCCCCTCCCCGGCTCTACCACACAAAAGAGCAACATCCGATATGCCCCCACACCCCGCCCGATCACCGGGGCCACCAGGGCCCAAGCCATGTTCAAGCACATTGCCCTTACTCTGGATCGCGCAGCTCCGACTCCACGGCCGCCATTTTCCTCTCAGAGATTACAGCTTCGGAGGAGACGAGGTTACAGGGCCGGAAGGGGGAAGGGAGCGTCACCTCCGGCGCTGGATGGCAACTTCCGGCTGTGGCTGGCAGTCTCAGTGTCTGGGGGAATAATGTTCTTGCATTATGGGGCATTGAAGTAATCTCTCAGTGCTTAGATTGCTGCTGGTTTCCTCTCTCATTATTTTCCATGTATTAAGCTCTTAATCTGGTACTATCAATGAGTTACTTCTCCCCCCTTTCCAAACACTGAGGCACCCTTAGGCCTAAACTCACTAAACGGAGAATGTTAGCCGAATCTGATGGGTTGCTATGGGCAACATCCCCACTTTTCAATCTCACTGCAATCTCCCTGCTTAGTGAATATAGGCCTTAGGGTCTCCATATTTTTTAAAAGGCACCCCTAAGACAAAATAATTACCATGCATTCACATATTTTAAGTTTTTTAGGCAAAATAGTGTAATAACTAGTTAGGTAAAGACAGAAGCACCAGGTGGACATTAAATCTTGTGTAGCTCCTGTACAAGAAGTAACATTGNACAGAAATACTANCACCGTGCCATCATGTCNTAAAAAAACATTCAGTGGCACCCCAATGAAAGCGGCACAGCACCCCAGGGAGCCACAGTGCACAGTTTGGTAACCAGGATATTTCAATTGTTAGCCCTAAAAAATTAAGATTTATTAACCTGAAACAGTTTGGGGTATATTTACTATGCGGTGAGATTGCAGTGAGATTCTCCAGTGTGTAAAATGAAAGGAGCTTGAATCTAATTGGTTGCTATGGGAAACATCCCCACTTTTCAATCTCACTGCAGTCTCACCGCTTAGTAAACATCCCCCTATGTGTACATCTTTACTTTCCCCAATCTCTGATGCTGAATTCTATGTCCAAGAAGTAAAAAGGATTTTTAGAAGATCTGGGGTTAATTGTGTTCAAGCAAAACAAAAAAAAAAAAAGAGCACAATCTCTGCAACTATATATCAGAGTTGCCTACTTTTGCAAATGGATTTCAGGGAGATTGTGACAAGCGCTTCACAAAAGGGGTGTAACTTGTGCCACCAAAGGGGTGTGTCCTGTGGATAGCTCCACCCATGGGTGTGTCTAGCTCTGCCATGAGAACTATTTCACAATAAATATAGCTGCATCAGTATTTATTATTTCCTAAGCTGTCAGTAAATAATCACTGTCACTATTTATTGTGAATAGATGTAAATAGGAGAACCAGTAACTTCATTATCTGTATAGAAATAGGACACAATGTGTGATTTCTATCATCATAACACAATGTCTTCTTCACCTGAATGAGCATCAGGGAGATTATCCAGCACTTCAGGGAGTCAGGGAGATCACCCACTTTTCAGGGAGTCTCCCATATTCAGGGAGAGTTGACAACCATGATATATAATGAGCAGCTAAGCAAACATTTCTAAAGTGACAAAATTAGAATTTAGCCACGCTGTTTCCTCAAGTTTTCCTCGGGATTGAGCCCTTTAGTGTTTACCAGCCATTAGCCATCCTGTTCCGTGAATGGCCCAAGAAACACAAGACATAACGGACGCATTTCAGGCTCCTCCGATTTTAGTGTATGCTGCACTGTGCAATAATACTTCTTGCTTCAGACAAATTGTTTATTTTATCTGCTATGTTTTAAGACAAAATAATCGCATAGTGGTTGATGTTGCTATCGGGATCTTAACTGGAAGAGAATTTGTCCCAATAGATACTGCCTGCTGAGACAGATAATGGCTGTAGTGTGTAGGCAGCTAAAGGCATGCAAAGAGAGTGAGAAATATCGAGTTAGGCCACCTTGCTTTTGTAGATCTGTGTAGATTTGAATCTATTCCTAAAAAACTTTGATCAGAGTTGTTTGTCACACTTTTTGGAAAGGTCTATGGACACTTCTACTGTGACTGTTGCTTTAAATATATTGAATTATTACTAATGACGATTCTGAACATAATACAAAATATTGGCACTGTAATACCATTGGATTTTTGCAACGATCATGGAATGGAGAAGTGGAGGTGTTGCCCATAGCAATCAATCAGATTCAAGCTGACATTCTCCAATTATACCACAATAGTAATTTGTATGTCTGGGTATTGGACTTTAAATCTGTTAGTAATATATATATGGCTTCTAAGAATGGTGCTACCCAAAACCAGAATCATGACATCAACATAGAAATAGAGAAAGGGGGCCGATTTGCAGACTCTCCTGGGACACCAAGAGAACTGCCTGAAATTTGGAGGTTTCCTAGACATTCCAGGAGAGTCAGCAACCCTGATGTAAAATGAAATGAATGAGAGCTAAAATCAGAGTGGTTGCTATGGGCAACACCTCTACTTTTCTATAGTCTAGTAAATATAGGCCTAATCTGTTCAAATGCAAGAACTCTGCATCCCTGAGTTTTGTTTCGTCCATATGTACCTTTAAGAACCAGGATTTAACTTATCATATTTAAATAAAAGTTAAAGTTACGATTTTTTTATGTTAAAATGACCATAAATAATGCCTTAAAATGAACTGGATAAATACAAATAGTGTGTAACTATAATTGTTACAACTCTAACCAAAACAATATGTGGTGACTGGAGAAAGAAAGCTCAGAATGAGCCTTTGTGGTTTGTTTTGACAAATTGGTAATAAAGTTTGTTTAAAAAAAGAAAAAAAAAAAGAAGAAGCAAGCAGTGGGCGTGGCGTACATGCTGCACACAGAGAGGGCTCACCAGCCGGCGCAGAGAGCAACAGGCAGCGGGGGATCGCCAGTCGTTGCCGGAAGGATCGCTATAGTAAATGCCGCACTGACAGGTGACATATGTGATATGTAACCGGGGCGCTGGAGATAGGCGCAGCACGTGTACTCAGCCGGGTGAAGCGTGCCACGCTCTCGGGGCTCATTAGCAGCGGAAGACGGGAATCGGCTCTTTAGAGTTGCTGCACTTGTTACATTGCACCTGGAAAAGTTACTTTGTATTGCTCTGGGTGCGTCACTGTGTCTGACTAATGACTATGTGGTACCTACGCATGGATCGTGTCCCATAGGAAAGTCATATTTACAATAAACAACTTTGTGCCAGATGTCATTCTTCACTAACACCAGAGTAATGGCTTTAGATGCTGATTTCTTATCTGAAATAATTGTAGATTGTGTACAATGGAAAGAGTTGCTGTAGCTATGATCCAGATGATCTGAATAGATGTTCTGTTTTGAACATATGTGAAGTAGTTATGTAACTTTTCACTAAGCCATGATGAACTAGCTCTGTGCCCTGCATCCCACCTATGTGTACCTTCATTATTATGGGGTATATTTACTAAGCAGGGAGATTGCAGTGAAATTCGAATTTGGGGAAGTTGCCCATGGCAACCAATCAGATTTGAGCTCTCAGTTTCATTTTACACTCTGGAGAATGTGAACTCAAATCTGATTGGTTGCCATGGGCGACTTCCCCAAATTCGAATTTCACTGAAATCTCCCTGCTTAGTAAATATACCCCTCTATGTCTACAGATTAATGACAGAATTCAGTTGACTCATGCTTGTTATGTTATTTAGTTTTTCTTTTAGGTGCGCTGAAGTATCTGCTTTGAGAAATGAATGAGCTAAAGTATAAATTTGAGAGTGTTGCACCTACGACATTACATATCAGTTCCGAAATAGCGACTTCATGTTTCTATGCGTCTACTGCGGAGGACATTGATGCCAGGTTTGCCAGCCTCGTAGAAGTGTTTCTGTTGAAGGTTTACAGGTGCAAGCTGTGCCAGTTTACCAGCAGCTTAAAAAATAAAGTTTGCCATCACGTTTCAAATGTGCATCAGTTGGATCAAGCACCTCTGATCGCTAGCTCTAACCAAGAGGAACATGATTCATATGGTATCGGAGAGGAAATTTCTCAGGAAAACAAGATTAATGAGGAAAACTTATATAGGATGTTAAACACTATGAGTCCTGAATCTTGCAGTATGAGCCTTGGGGGCCAAAGTGCCAACACCAATATGGTCAGTGTGAGTGAAGTCAATTCTCTGTTTGAGGAAGAGCAGTCAGAGTTTCGTCTTGAGGAATCTGTCCCAGGTGAAACTATTCCTCCAGTGAGTACAGCGAATTCACCCAGAAGTAAAGCAGAGGATGATGCTCAGTGTGAGCACCTTTTATCTTTGGGACTTTATCGAATCTCCAACATTAGACCTGCTGCCCCATCAAGAGACCCGAAAGCTGATAAAAGCATCACGGTGCAAGAAACTGCAAAGGCTGAAATAAAACCCACCAAGGTAACCAGTCCATCATCATTACCTGCTGACCAGTGCAAAAAGGCTGACAGTATGCAACAGAGCTATACATGTACCAGTTGTCAGCTTGAATTTGAAACAAAAGACACTTACAAAATTCATGTGCAGTGTCACAAGCAAGGAGGTGGCTTCACTTGCTTGTATTGTGCTTGCTTCATGAGTGATTGGAATACAATGGAATTACACATAAAAAGCCACCGCTTAGTAAGGAAGAGCTATCAGTGTCAGGTTTGTGAGAAGCGGTTTTTGACACAGGGTGCATGGAAAAGCCACATGAGGGGCCATGACAAGAAGAGTGACGTATTCTTGTGCACAAAATGCCCTTTGTCGTTTGAAAATGAAAGTGTCAGAAACCTTCACGTGACTTGTCATCACGAAGATGTCTTCAAATGTTGTCAATGTGGACTAGTGGGTATGTGCTTCTCCATTTCCCTGCTACCTTAAGTGCACATAGTTCCAGGCAAAAGTAACGCCACTTGCATGAATACAATTGCTTGTTCTGTCTGATGGCCCTTAGAGCCTCATAGCAAGTTATTTGAATGTTATGATTATATGCAGTTCGTGGGAAAACACATCAAATACAGTATCTTAGTGTGATGATCAGTTGTAACTATGCATTTATTATGTGCAGATGTGGTAAATTCAAATAGATATTTCCTTAATTAGCACATTACATATTATATAATTTTTTAATTGTGGCATAGCATCCTATTGATGATTAGGTTTCATACACCTGGGGGCTGATTCAGCCCTGCGTCTCTGCCAGCCAGATAGCACAGTGCCCACTTCCATGCCTCTACGATTCCGGCATATGAGAAAAGGGGAGATCCATGCCCCTTTTCTCATTTTCATATACGCTTTTAGCAGGCCTTAGCCCAGCTAATTAGAAGCGCAGCATGCACCATGTCCAGACATGGTGCAGGCTTAGCGCAGAGCCGTAGAGGAAGGTAATGTCCTGCCTTATTAAGTGTAAAAAATATTTTTTTAAAAATTATTAAAATAAATAAAATGAGTGTAGATTTTTTTTTAATAAATGTATTTATTTGTTTTTGTGGGGTTTTTTTTATTATTCATAAAAGCGGCAGTGACTGCTGCCTTTTATGATCACAGTGTGCGCTGCCTCTAAACAGTAGCATCCGGAGCCTCTGCACTTTTTAGCTTAGGGGCATATGGCCTGCCCCTCTCTCTGCGCTCTATTCCGAGCTGCACTGCGGCCGCCTGAAATAGCTCCCTAGATACAACCATTTAACTCATCATCAAATGTATTTGCATGCACCTGTTCTTATAGTAAAAACATCACAAAACAATATATCCACCAACTTCTGTATGGTGCTTTCCATATTTTAAATGGTTCTGAAAATATTATATTATAGTCTACAAATGTTTGCCTTTTTAAGCAGCAATATTTTGGAGCCAGGTTTATAGTGTATAGTAACAATAATTATAATGTTATATATTATAATATTATTTTTATTATTATTTAGTGCTGAGTCCACTCATCAGAGTAATTGATCAGTAACCATAATCACACATATTTGGAACTTATATATATTCATGCTACCAACAACTAAATGTAATCTAAGGAAGATGTCCAAATATGTTCTTTTTATTAGGAGAACAGTGTGTTGTTATAAGGTATATGTATGTATTTGCATTAGCATGGTTTGCAAATTTTATTGCTTTAATGTGTAAACTCCATTTCCGCTTTCATTATTCCAAATACACAATATATGCATTGTAGCTTTATACCGTAACAATGTTTTCTTTTCATCAATATGTAGAGCAAGAATGGAATAAAATCCATGAACATTTGAGTAATCATGATGGAAGTATGAAACCTTTCATATGCAGCACGTGCAATCAAAGATTCTCAACAGAGTAAGTCAGAGATATTGTTAACTGTGTATTAAGCTTTTAATCATTAGGACTTTGTTATATGAAGGTTTTACACTATCCTCTATATTGGTTACACATTGAAGGTTAACACTGAATTATAGCTGTCCATATGCTACAAAAAATGAATGAGACATTCAACTTGTATCAGCTAGTATATAAGTAGTATAGTTTTTTTGTGTATACATTTATCATCCTTGAAACTGAAATGTCTGTATAGATTCTTGTTTGACTTGATGAAAAGTGATTTGTGATGGAATGACATATCAGGGCAATCAGAAAGAATATTGCACAAAGTAATCTATAACCATTTGGACCCTGCCTTAAAATATCATCCTCATGTAAAACTGGGTAGGTGTGGAAGTATGGATAGTACATAAAAGCAGACACGTGTTTTGCTTCCCCAGGGCAGCATTTTGGGTACAAAGCATCCAGATGTGACCTGGTAATGCAGCACCTGCTTATGCACAGTTTACCACAGGGGGCTGTTTTACAATTTTTGTGGTTGAAAAAGAATGCATGAATGTCTTCTCTTTTAAATATTATATACAGTTACTGTGGATTCCTGTTTTTGTTTTGGTGCAACCAAACAGTAGTTGTATTTATTTCAGGCAGAGGTTTAGTAACAGAGAAAAAAGATGGAGTAACAGTTTAAGGATAAGATCCAGGCTTCTGTTATGTGAGCATTTTTCTGGCAATTGTATTGGAAAACCTCAAGGGGGGAGTTCTGCATGTGTGGTCTTCAAGCGCCATTATCAGTCTAAAGTACTGATTTGAATGGTCTATGATTGTGGACAGGGTTTATTATTATTCCAATTTACAATAAGCTGATCCTAACTTTAATAACCTGGACTTTAACTTTATGCACCTGTCTCACATAAAATGAGGATTTTGCATAAGGGCTTAGCCAAGCCCTTACTGTATGATTGAAAAGCTCAGCTACCATGTCTGTGTGCATGGTGGTTGGCCCGTGCATCATGAAGGATTCTATCAGATCAGTTGTAGTGTGTTCTGATATGTAAAAGTCATGTGTACCCATCCACAGAGTAATTACACATTCTGAAAGTGAAAGTCTGGATTTAGTCCTTTAGTTGTGTTGTGATTTGTGGGTGCTTCAGCAATATTAAGGTAGCTTCCAGCTTTATGAAAGTCTTTGTGGATGATGGGATTGGTCTCCCATATAAATGCTCACATATACATGGGTACAGTGGGGATCTGATGCTGCTATTCAAGCTGGTCCTTTATGTTTATATCATTACGATAAAGATAACTATGGTTTGTGGCAAACTAATTTTTTTTTTTTATTTACATTTTTTTTGTCCTAAACACAATCAACAATTACTGTAAGCCATATAGTTACAAGCTGAACCTCAATAGTATTGGTTCAAATGTAACTTTATTTATACCCAAGATTGAAGAGCTCCAGTTGCAGAGGGGCATCTGGTAATTGTTTTGAGTTAATTTCACATATTTTACATGCTCTTATTTGGCTTTTACCATTCATTCTGGTAATTATTTATATCTGCTTCTGTCCAAGCAATTCCCTTTAAAACTCTTGTATTTTGTTTGTCATTACTACTTTTACTTAGGATTTCCTTGACTCTGTGCTTAATATGCTTTATAATAATCCTTCAAGATGAGGGTATGTCATACCAGCACTTGTCCCACAACTGAAAAATCTTTAAATCTCCATTGACTTCTATTATATTCTCTGTTACCGCCACTTTTAAATGTGCATACCACCAATTCTAAACTTCCACTTCAACCACTGCACTAAAGTATATATATAATTTAAAACTATTTCAAAAGTTAATTTATATTTATTCCCTGTATGAAGACGCTTGGGTAAACCAAATACTAATATTGTAAGAAGACATGCATTCATTGTATGTATTTTAAAGTTCCTCCAAGCAGTAGTCTGTNACATGAAAGTCACTAAATTTTGTATTGTATACAAACAAGCTACTGCTGAAGAAGCAGGTGTATAGAAATAATGTTTATTATATATGTTGTGTTGGTGATAAATCTTGAAATATTTCTGTTGCTATTGTGTGTGTGTGTCTATGTATATGTGTGTTTTATATATATATATATATATATATACAATGCAGTAAACGGCACTCCAAACGAAGAACATTCACGGTGCTGTGGTGCTCGTACCTCGGGGGGTGAAGATAACAGCATGTAGACAGGAGAGGCAGCACTCACAGGCTTGTAGCAGCATAATCCATTTATTAAATATGCATAAGTATAAATCAACGTTTCAGAGGTCCAACAGCCTCTTTCGTCAGGACAAGAATACAAAGAACATACCA
>JABWIB010001697.1:13168-27806 GCA_016617825.1 Platyplectrum ornatum | reverse complement strand
AGAAATCTGTTAGATGTGCACTCATTAAATGCATGTTTTGTGAGTACACATGTAACAGATTTCTGCTGTGAGGGTCATTTATCTGTTGATTGGAAAGATTATCTTTCTGGTGTATGGCCAGCTTAAGTCATGAGAGTGAAAAGCTGAATCCAGCCCAAAGATTTGAAACATGTCTCATTGTACTAAATACCTCTCCCCACCTCGTGTTCATGACTTACATATTCCATACCACCATTAAAATATATCTGTTGAGATCTGAATTGGGAGGATTTAGATCTATATTAGAAGTGTTATGAACACATGAACCCATATAAAAGGCTCCCCCACTGAGCACTTTATATCTACATGGCAATTTTTACTGCTAAAGTAAGACCATATAGTTCTAAACGGGAGGATTTTCCCATAAGAAAATCTGAGGAAGAGGAAGCAGCACAACAGCTGGGGGAGCACCTCTCTGGTTCCAAGTCACTTCTGCAGAGAGGTAAGTATGGTGTTTTTGTTTGGGTTTTTTTTTCATGGATTTGGGTTAAAATTCTAGTTCTAGTTGCAGATATAAAGAACAATAAGGCTCAACTGTTTAGTGTGTTCTGTTTATAAAAGTTTTTTAAGTAATAGTCAGTTAATACTCTAATATGTAGGCATATATTCCAGGATATTGCTGAAACACATTGTTTCTTAAAAATCAATATTGTTTGCAAAACATTATAGAATACTAAACAATACCATAATAGTAATAATGATAGTTTCACACAATTCATCATGTACGTTTTGATACTGTACATGATACTGTACATGAATAATAGGTCAGTGATAACACAGTGACAGCACTTGCCTGCTGATGGCAGAATAGCTACATATAGAAATAACTAGAATAAGTATGACTTAACACCTGCAGGCCATGTAATGATAGCATAACAATTCCCTTTCTGTTCTCCTATTTTAATTGGTATTGTAGTGCACATGAAGATATTTGCTTATGAACAGATCCTTGTATGTTGTTAAGTTTCAATTAATATGTCACCTGGCTATTTAGCATAACCAGCAAACTACCATTTGCAGGCCTTGTATATAGAACTTGTATACATAGCAAGAGAGAACATATATGAATCAATACATTATTATTTGTCCAACCTTACACAGCAAATCTACAAATAATGCAAATATTTTTGTTTACAGTATATGATGACCACTATACATATTTTCCAATAGGTGTCAGTAAAGATCAAGTTAAACAGTCTACATGTCATGTACGGTTGTGTGTTGTAAATGTATTTCTTATCTTCCCTCACACAGTTTGTAAACCAATTTTGTGGTTTCAGTGGACTAAATTCCCGTGCTTATTGAAATGTTTTTCATTTGCTAAACTCTCATGTATTTCAGTTACATTACAGACACTTTGCAGATCCCTGAATGTATTCCTCCCATAACACTTGAGAGCTATCGCCATTCATACAGATGAGTTGGCTTGAGCACTAAAGTGGTTGGTTTCTCCATGTCAGTTTGCTGTGTAGGAATCTCCTCTTAATGTATATTTTTTCCAGACTTCTCCATTACTTCTCATGATTTCCACTTGTTTGTTGAGGGATAGATTCACAGCTGTGTGATTGGTAATGGTTACAGTGTGAATACACAGATTTCTCTATAGAGTGGCCCATTGCCATGTCATACATCATTGTCCTGGCAATTACAGTATTGTGTTTTTCTATGCATTTAAGCTAAATGGCCCGTATTAGAACCATGCAACCAGAAACGTGAAGCTACCCCAGGATAGCATTGTGATTCAAATGGGCAAGAGAATAGATGGAAGAAGTGGCTGTGGAAGTATCCCCAAAATGGCTTTGTAGGTAACTCCGTGGCCACTGAAAATGCTGTGATCGAGAGCGATGCTAATGTGACCTAAGGTCTCGCTACTAATAAGACAGAAACAGGTAGTGGTGCTGAGGAGAGGGATGAAGTCAGAAGATTATTTGAGAAAAAAGTAAATTGATGGGGAAGGGTGTAAACTATTTGGGGTGCACCAACAAAAGGATGTATTTACTGTTTTATTATATTACAGGAAAAGTTATCATTTTATTTTTATATTTTTTACTTTGAAGTCTATGGTAATTTGCACCTTATTATCAAATTAAAACAGGGATGTTTGCCTCTGTATGGTGGTGATGATTACAAAATACCAGTGTTCAGCATTTTTTTTCTTATCTGTATTACTTATGATGAATGATTTTGTTTAGACGCAATGTTATGCTTAGGTTGGGTGAAATCTGCTTTTGCTGAATGACAGATAAAATCGCTCCCTAACCGTATGCAAATGAGTGTGTTGGTATGTGTGAAAATGTAGGCTAACTGCTATCTTGGTTTATAAATTAGGTTGCAGCTTTAATTCCTGTCTGCAAGAACACTGCGCTGAGTCAGATTACATGGTTAGCAACCCTGAATGAGATCATATTTGGCTCATGCGTTGTCTCTTGTGTAGCCACGAGTACAGCTTTCATGAGATAGAAGGTAATGCCAGCAGTGGAAAGTACTGAGGCTATCACGTACTGTCTGCAGAGTTAGCACAACTCTGTTTTGATAAATTCAAATAGAATATTTGTTGATTTATATGGTCAATAATCCCTGGTTGTTGTCTTCAAAGTAAATGTATAATTAATTGCATCTCATAACTTTCTATGTTCATATCCTCAGTCTGGATAGGTTTTTGGTGATAAGTGGTTTACATTATATGATTCTGTTTCATCAATCTCTTGCAATTTTAGGTATGTATGTAAAGCTGTGTAAACATTTGGATACAGATTGTATAGGCAATCCTTTAATCCCATTATTGCGTGAATTTAGTGATGTAACATGTTATGTTTTTCTGTATTATCCATAAAGACCAACAAACACCTGCGCCTAAATTTACTAAATTGCAGGATTGGGAAAGTGGAGATGTTGCCCATAGCAACCAGTTAGATCTAAGCTCTGTTTCATTTTACATACTGGAGAATGTGAGCTTGAAACTCATTGGTTGTTATTTTTCCATTCCAACAGTTTAGTGAATTGAGACCCTTGTGCAGTTCTGTAGGGATTACAGTTTTTTTTGTTTAATTACCTTTTAGCCTGGGGGTGGTTAACCATAGAATAGAGAAGTATTTCATTAAACAGCCATGTTTTAACACTTCATTACAGGGGCCAATAATTGAGAGGGGAAAAAAGTAGAAACTCTTCTGAACTGCATTAGGTTATAGTTTGAAGGTTAGGGAATAGATGCTAGATGGAATATTTTGGACTGTCCATTCCTTATTTGAAATACTAGATACCGTAGCATTGTGCTAAATAGAAAGTAATTGTGTTGCTAACAGAAATCAAAATAACAAAAGTTAACACATCCAAATAATGGTAAATTAAGGAACTACAACTGGTTTTAAAATTTACTAGGTGCCTTCACAGCAAGAGCTGACTAAAAGTCAGTGGTTGTTTTAAAAATGTTATGGTCTGGTTCAGGCAAATTCTACTCCTACTGTGCTATCTTTTTGTATACTGTTGTGGAACTTCTTTATTTTGAGAACAATCATCTGATTGTTCCCAGCAGCATAAATTATGGAGGAGATGTGTTGCTGTGAAGAAGCAATGGCTTGTGCAGTAGTGTAAGTGAAGACATGAGCAGAGCAGGAAACTGAGATCATTGCAAGCAACAGGATAAGATATGGTGGAAGGAGCAAAGCGTTTTGTCAGACTTCTAAATGAAATGTTACATAGACACTAAAGTGCAAGTACATAACATTCCATCGCTTAAAATAGTAGATACTGTACTGTATTTTACAATCCATATAATATGTATTGAGGCACTCTGGAGGCACGCTTCAGTCAAGTGAAGTTAGATGTGTGTTATAGTTAGTATAGAACCAACGTTTCTATAATTTTTTAATTCAAATATTGCCTTCTGATGACTATTAACTCACTATTATGTTAGTGCTACAGTGGCAGTTAGCCACTTATGAGTTGTTTTCCATAGGGTGTTTGGAAAGTCACTGTGTGCTTATGTATATTTAACACACACATTATCCATGGTAACCAATCAGCATTAAGGTAACACGGCGTAGCTGATTGGTTGCAATAGGCATTTTCTCCACTACTTTGCTTCTCTACTTTTTTACTGCTTTATATAAAATGCACAGTGACTTTCCACACACTCTGTAGATCTGTTTTTAAGTGTATTAACATTTGCTTAATGCATTATGGGGTTAACAAAGCAACGATTGAGTAATGGATGAATTGAATGTTAAAGCTGCTGTTTTTATTCCCTGTGGCTCTGTAGTGTTCCTGATTTCATCCAGTCTATGATATCATCATCAACTCGGTGACTTATTTTTTAAATGAGTGTATTGTTTTTATGTTGTGACAAGTTTTCTCTTCTGCAGGAGGTGTTCATCAAAATTGGCATTACAGAGGCATATGGGAGTACATGCTGGAGAAAAACCATTTCATTGCCAACATTGCGAGTATAAGACTAGACTCAAAGCGTCNCTGAAACAGCACATGAGAGTCCACACTGGTGAGATTGCTAAATAATTGCAAATACATTTAAATGTCATATGGATAAATACTATAAGATGTTGTTATGGGGTTGTCTGCTTTATAAGAACATTTTTAGACATAAAGGCCTAAATTTACCAAGCCGGAAGATTTAGAAGTAGGATGTTTCCAGTAGTAACCAATCAGATTCTAGCTCTGAGTTTCATTTTACATACTGGACAATGTGAGCTCAAATCTGATTGGTTGCTATGGGCAACATCCCAACTTTTCAATCTCCCGGCTTATACAAAGTTCCTCCCTTTGCTATACAAAGGTCGCCACGCATATGTTTTTAAAGGTGGTTTGTACTTTTTGGTGCTCCAGTAAACTAGATCTGTTTTGCATGTATGTTTGGAACTTTAAATAAACCCTTTTACACATAGAATTAAATAATTTTAATTTAACTTCTGCATGTTCTAACCCTAAAAAACACAGGAGCTGGTGGTGGATCTTGAAGTCTGCAATTACCAGAGAAAACTTTGGAAAGAGAAGGCAGTTTTCATAATGCACTTCAAGCACAGGTTTTCATTAATTATAGGCAATATAAGTAAAATAAATAATTAAGGCTTACCGTAGTTTGTTTTTTAAAATAACACCCTGGTATGAAAGAAGATCTGGGCCTAAATATACTAACCAGGGAGATTGAAAAGTGGGGATGTTTCCCATAGCAACCAATCAGATTCAATATCTCTGTTTCATTTTACATAATGTAGAATGTGAGCTTGAATCTTATTGAGAAGTGGGGATGTAGCCCATAGCAAACTATCGCCATGGTTGCCAACTTTTGCAAATGGATTTCGGGAAGATTGTTACAGGTGCTGCACAAAAGGGGTGTAACTTGGTCCGCCAAAGGGGTTTGTGCTTTGTGTAGCGCCATACCATGGGTGTCTCTAGCTCAGCCATCAGAACTAATACAAAATAAAAATAGCAGAATCAGTATTTATTGTCCGTAAATAAACACTTTTAGTATTTATTGTGAAAGCTGTAAATAGGATCCACTGACTTCATTATCTTTATAGAAATAGGACACAGTTAATTAATACTATCATCGTAACACAATATTTTCTTCAACTGAATCAGCATCAGGGAGATTGTCCAACACTTCAGGGAGTCAGGAAGATCTCTCACTTTTCAGGGAGTCTCCCTGATATTCAGGGAGAGTTGGCAGCCATGCCTATCGCCCTGGAATCCCCTGCTTAGTAAATGTAGGCCCTGGGTACAGATGGATGTTATAAATGACAGAGTAGTCTCACAAACTCCTTGGAGAGAATCATAACCATGATGGGGTTAATCACTAGACTAGAAAGCATCACCTCTAATACTGTTCCGACAGATGCCATTTACTACCTCCTGCACTCTGTCATGGTTTTGCCCAGGTGTAACTTTCCTTTCTTATTTTTATCTTTGGATCTGGCCCATTATGTACAATAATTTCTTACTTTTGAAATACAAAGATCTAAGAGAGTATTATGAATTTTTTTGTAGGTGAGAAGCCCTTTAAATGTGAGTTGTGTTCTTATGCGTCAATAGATGGCAGTTCTCTAAGGCGACATGTCAGAACTCATACCAGCGAGAAGCCTTACAAATGTCTCCACTGTTCTTATAGTTGGTGAGTAAAAGCTATAGATGTGTCGCTAATATACAAAATCCTATCAAATTTCGGCGCTCAAAAGTTGTAGAATCATCATGTTTTTTCTCAAAAGTCATCAGATATTTATGATAATGATGGAACGTTGAAAAACATGGTAATAAATGCTGTACAGCCACAATCTTTACATTTTTATGCTCCAGTAACTGGGGCAGCCCTGAAATATATGCTGAGAAAGGAATTGAAATAGAATTTCACTAGATAAACGTAAATTTAAGCTAATGCACAGTAATGAAGTACAGGCATTTTGAGAGAGAAGCAATCTATTATCTATTTTTCTACATATTTAAACTTAAAATAAAACCCATTCACATTCATGAATAACCCTGCTTTTGTTTGCAGTATTCAGAAGAAAAGTCTTGACCTGCACATACGGCGCCACCACACTGGGGAGATGTTTAAATGCAGCGCGTGCCAGTATTCATCACCTGACAAGCAATTGCTACATAAGCATATAAAGAAGCATCATGGCAATGAGAACTCTCAGCTAACCAACTCTTCGCTTAATACTAGTTGACAACTGTTGCACTGTGACCAATACATGAACTTTTTCATTTGCATATTATCGGTGACAGAAGTTTGNAGGTATTTGTTGAAGTTGAACTACACACACTGTTTTGATGAATTTGCATTCGAATCTTGCCTATGACACAGTTTCATGCAGCCTGTAGTTAGAGGGTCACAGCATTTAAAAATAAAAAGCACACTTGTAGCAGTAGCATAGATTAATACAAATGTGCCATATTTATAGGGATATCAAGACACCACTGATTAATTGTAAAAAAAAACATACTGTATGTTGGCAATGGCATGTTATTTTGAATTAACTAACATTCAGGTTTCCCATTCCCAACTAAAAGAAAAAACATACTTAATTGAATTAGTAGCCTTGCATCTTCTCCATGAGCTAACTGCATGACTTTATACACTTTAAGCCATAACTGTAAGTAGCATAAAGTATTATTTTAATAGCAAATCCATTTGTTCATTGCAGTCAATATATGTCCATTGTTTACCTACTTAAAAACTACCATTTGCTTTTCATATTTTTATAGCATTATTTATTGTTTAGGTGTGTTTACCAGTTACTCGCATTAGAATCGCCTATGTTCCCTCCATCACCTAGTATTGCTCATTACAAAATTAATTCTTCTGGATACTATAACTCAATAAAACCCAGCTCCATGGTCCTAAGTACCATCACACAGTTATACACATGCCACAGGTTGAGAATCCCTTGGTTGGTGGGTTGACCAATGTGTACATTCTACACAATTTTGTGCTAAGTTAAGTTGCAGATCGATCTTGTTTGGGGTTCTCAAAATGGGCCTGATTCTGGAATCTTGGACAGAAAATTTGCAAGTTACATTTCCATGTCTTGAACGCTTGAAGTCCTATGCACTCATCTACATGCAAAAGTGTGACTTATGTGAATGTGTTACAATTGTCCCACATATGGAAGACCCGTTCCATGCAACCGGCTTTATGATTACATCCTGATTCAGGACATGTGCAGTACAAATGCACAGATTATTTCCGCATGTGGGATACAAATGTTGGATAAAGAAACACACACACAAATATATATATATACCCCCACACCCTAAAAACCAGCATTGTGTCTTCAATTATACATTAAGGCTTTTAGGGAATTAAAATGCAGTGCTATCCTGTTTGTGAGATGAGAACTCTCTCATTTCTTCAACACAGGACTTCCAATAAAGACCCTACCTTAATATTTCTGCAATGGCACCTCAATAGTGGGTTTTGTGCGTAAATGAGAATCGCACATAATTGCTTAGCCAAGCCCTTGCTGTACAATTTAGAAACGTACATGCTGTGTGCATACTGTCCTGTCTTAAGGATCCAGATTGGTGCTGGAAGTCGTCAATAGGCACTTTTAGCAAGAATCCAGATGTTTTCAGCATGCAGAAAACCTCCACATTTCTCAAATCTGTATCCAGGCCAATATACTTTACCAATCAGTGTTTCAAGCGCTGTCTGATATTTGATCTAAATTCTTATAACAAGCAGCAGTTTATTTGTGCAACATATTTACATATTTATCATGTTACTTTTTGTAAAAGTTTTGTAGATGTAGTATATATGTTCAATACACATACATTGTTTAATGGTCTCTGCTACATCACGTTGTCATTTTACGATTCTTTTCATTACAGTACTGTCTGTCCTATGGGGCCGATTCAATCCCCATTCGCGCGAAGTTTTCTGCCTTACACAAAAATCCGCGAGGTTTCAGTCCCGTAATAGACGGGAAAAAAACGCACTTCGCGTTTTTTCCCGTCTTCGCGCGGGATTGAATCGGCCCCTATGTCATGTTTTATAGATGTGGTTCCGTGATCGTATCTATAAACAGTTGATATTATAACTTTTCACAGTTTTTCATTTTGCTGCAAAGAAAAGTAATTAAAATATATTCCAAATAATTGAGGTCATATCATGTTCATTTTAGTTATTATTTTCATTAATCTGATTGTTTGCTTAAGGTAATGCCTTCACTTGTTTCATTGAATTTACCCACTTGGGCATTATTATACAGCCAGGTATGAAACTGAGATTCAGTTTTAGAACATGCGGAGGGTCACAGGTTGAGCAGGCTATACAAAGAGAAGTTTAAAATTCAGACAAAAACAGTTTAATATGATGTGTGCAAAGTCTGAATTATACAACAATAAATAATTTACACTTACAATACCACCTCCACTTTTGTTTCTGACATGTAGTTATGCTTTAACATTCAGTTATCCTCTTCAAGGCGTGATTCATGGATATAAAGTTTGGCAGTATGTCTGGGGAGGAAATATTTTGCAGAGGTTTATGTTTTTTAATCCAAATCTGTCTGAATAAACATGAAAATAGTTGTCCTTATTTGACACGTGGAAACATGTTTATAGTGCTTGCTTTAATAGACCTTTATTATTGCCTTTGCTGCTAATGGTGCCAAATATGAAGTGCTGTGGTCTCAAGTATGTAGCACGTATGTATAGAATAAAAAATAATAAACTAAGCAGTGTTAAGAAATGCAAAAAAGAACTACAGATTAGTTTGCATTATTTGTAATATCATGTAATGATGATGCTAAATATTACATCACTGATTTGGACAATTACAAGAAGCATTGCATTAGCAATAGACCTAATACAGTGGGTAACCCTAAACTGTTAATGTTAGCCTTTATTCACTAATTGACCACTATAAACAAAGTCCCGGTGACAAAGATGGCCAGGTTCTAAATCTACTAAACTGCAGGATTGGAAATGTGGGAGTGTTGCACATAGCAACCAATCAGGTTCAAGCTGTTTTATTTTACATACTGGACAATGTGAGCTGAAATCTGATTGGTTGCTATGGGCAACAATCTCCCCGCTTAGTAAATCTAGGCCCAAATTCCTCCCTTTGCCATGCAAATATTTTTAAAGGTGACTTGTATTTTTCGGTTCTCCAGTAAACTAGAACTGTTTTGCATGTATGTGAGCTCAGATTTGATTGGTTGCTATGAGCAACATCCCCAATTTTCCAATCTTGTAGTTTAGTAAATTTAGGCCCAGATGTTGAACTTCACTTCTACAGTTAACAACAGTTTTACACGATAGTCAGCACACTTATCAGTAAATATTTCTTTCTGGTGGAATACAGAAGGCGTACATTGGTGATTCAACTAAACCTTATTATTGAGAAAGGTCCACTGTGCCAGTACATACTGATGGCCTTAGATCAGTTTTTTTAAATAGACTTACCAAATCCTTACAGATGCATTCAAATGGATTAATCCCAAAGGCCATGTAAACTAGTGGGGCCTTGTAATCTTTGACATACCAAACTTGTCTTCCCTAACACAGATGTGCATTTACTGCTTTAATGTGTATTGTGGCACCAATAATTGCTCTACAGATCTACACATACAGACGCACCACAATTTCTTGCTTAGTCAAATGATGCTTAGTCACATCAGGATAACAGCAGATAACCAAACTCTGGCTAGACATAGTTCTGCATACTAGTCATAAGACACTATCTCACCTCTCCTACAATCACCATCAGCTCTTTTATCCTCAAAACTCATCTTACTAATTGTTGTGCACCTTTGTATGTGTGTACTGTGTATGTGTGTGCTGTGTATGTGTGTGCTGTGGGAAATACTGAGTAGGAATTTAACCCAGGCTACAGGCTCTAAGCAATCTTACTTATAAGATATAGCAAATATCCGTATATCTTACTTATAAGATATAGCAAATATCCGTATATAATACTGTGTGAGGGTTTTAGGCAGGTATGGAAAAAATTCTGCAACGTAATGTTTTCAAATAGAATGTGTTTATAGTTTATTTTTATTAGTGAACCAAATGCAAAGTGAATGAACAGAAAATAAATTTAAATCGAATAAACATTTGGTGTGGCAATCCTTTGCCTTTAAAACAACAACAATTCTTCTATACTTGCAAAAAGTCAGAGATTTTATAGGATTATAGTCAGGTTATTGATAAACCAATCATAGAAAACTGGTGGTAATGTTCATTCTCGTATGTAAGTTGCAACCAACTAAAACATTAGGGCCTAAATTTTACTAAGCAGGGAGACTGCAGGGTGATTGAAAAGTGGGGATGTTGCCCATAGCAACCAATCAGATTCAAGCTCTCATTCTCACATCTGATTGCTATAGGCAACATCCCCACTTTTCAATCTCCCTGCTTAGTAAATGTAGGCTTAACAGTTGTGTAGGAGTCTTAAATCTGGATGAAGAACCAAACTTTACTACAAAGGTGAGCTTGTGATCACTGGTAATACACCATAGCAAGACACATGATGAGTATGCTGCATCAGCAAAGTCTTTCACAGACAAAGATTTCAAAGCAGACAGAAATATTAAGATGTGCTGTTCAAGCTCTTTTAAAGAAGCACAAAAAAGTGGAAACACTGAGGACCATAGACACAATGGACCAGATTCGGACTTTAAGCACTATTGAATTACTCATAATGCAGGGAGAATACTTTGGGGTATATTTACTAAGCAGGGAGATTGCAGTGAAATTCGAATTTGGGGAAGTTGCCCATGGCAACCAATCAGATTTGAGCTCTGTTTCATTTTACACTCTGGAGAATGTGAACTCAAATCTGATTGGTTGCCATGGGCAACTTCCCCAAATTCGAATTTCACTGCAATCTCCCTGCTTAGTAAATATACCCCTTTATCATTGCATGTTGTACACCATGATACTGACCAGTGTTACTGTTACACTGTTATTAGACTTGTGCTAGGAAACATCATCTCTCAACTCTAATACTGTTTGTAACAAATAAAATTTACCTCCCCTGCAATTCAACATGGTTTTGCCCATATCCGATAAGTTAAAATGTGAAATATTTGGCTGCCACAAACGGTAGATTGTATGTGTCTGCACAAATGGTACATCCGTGCCTGCAGATTGACTTATTCTACAGCAGAACAACACTCTCAAACATACTGCCTATGGACCGGATCCACTGTCCATCCTTCACCCAACTTCTGCACAATGATTGCGGAAGACAGATGAATTTTGTTCCAGCATGGCAGGGCTTGTGAGGATCCTCTAGTGCTGGTCCTTCACCTTGCTCACCTAAATGACACAATATGGGTTGTATTGAAATTTTGCATTCTGTTCAGGTTTTGAGGAAGCAGCGTACTTGCTGCTAACCTCGCATGAGAGAGGTTGCGAGGTTAGCATGAGGAGAAACTATTACTGCTTCTATCACAAAAAACATTTTTACTTTTTATTAAGTTAGTTTCAGTTAATAAACATTAATAAATAAAATTATATAGTGTTTGCGAAGAATGGTGCAAATAGGCAGTAATGCATAGTGATTCTGGTAATACTGGTTATGCATATTGCATACTGGGTGCATTAGTTAATGCTTCTTTGTTTTGTTAATTAGAAAATGCCAATATGTGTCCAAGTATATAAACATTAGGCAAAGATATGACACAATATCTAATACATCTGTCTGTAAACGTTTTACAGTACTTCCTAAGCTTCCACATCCAACAGCTTTATCTGTTTCCTTAATGTGTTCCTGAACTCTGTGCCCATGACACCTCTCATGCAGCCCATTGACAGTTGGGGGGTCATATTTTATCACACGTATTTTGTTACCTCTGCCTTTGGTCTCACTAATTCATTGACATCCCTAGTAGTCTATGTAATCTGTTTGTTAAGCTGTATCCTGTTGCTGTGTTTTCTATTTTACTTCGCGTCAGCCAAGCATTTCATTTGTATGCAGCTGCTGTAGTTGTCATCTTTTGTGCGAGAACTATTTCAGCAGATGTATATCTTGGAAATCTGGTTAAAAATTATCCTGCAAAAACATTGCTTTCAACCCATCAGACAGGAAGCTAGGGAATGCGAGAGTCATTTGGATCTAAATATTGGAAAAGAGGCAGTTTATTTTCAACACTACATTTAGTATGTTCTAATCAGTTCTTTGTTTGTATTCCTCAGAAATAAAACCCTTGTTAGTCATCATCATTATTCTGGAATAGCACATTCAGTACATTTGAAATTGATAATTATACATTTATATGACTATTCATTCACTAAAACTATTATTGCAGCTATAATTTAGTAATTTTATTATACACTGTTCCTCTAAATAGAAAATATGGAAAATAATCAATCCAATACTCAGTCACTACAATATACAGGTTATCCAAGTGTCAGCTAAACTAATGCCAAGGACAATATAAGAGGAAAAATGTTGATACTTTACATGTTCATACGTTAACAACTTTGCCACCTTTGATTCCAAAGTAGGTGAGTATTGCAAATACTTGATATTGTTCGGTTAGTTATTTGTAGCCTGTTGTGCCCCACACTGCTTCCGCTGGCTTGTCTTCTTCAAATAGTAATTCTTCCACAAGTAGACAATGCAGATCCACAAAAAATGGGCAACACTGAGGACCATAGACACAGTGATCTTCCTCTTCATGACATATACTTTGTTTCCTTCTAAATCAGAAGATGTTCAGCAGCGCTATCAGCTGGGACCAGGAACCCACGTACACCCATCTACTCTGGATAAGTCTGAACAGTGGTCTTCATGGAAGAATTGAGGGCAAAAAGGGCATCTTCGATGTAAAAACAAGGCAGCTTGAATGATGCACATGGAAGAGATCCTCAAAAGATAGATCATATGATAATATAAAATGTGTTATTTTTTTATCAGTTTAGAGATTCCGTTTAATATCTATTTTCGTCTGGCAGGTATGATTTCCCATCTTGCAGTAGATAGGTCTATTTGGTAACAAATTTATATAGTGTCAAGGATCACAAAAATACATGTAATGTAACATATACAAACATTAAACAGTATATTGCACGTTTGATATATAAGATATTGTGAATAGATTAAAATAATTAATAAATGTTCCACTGATGATGATGATACCAACAAATCAGTCCCATACTTTTAAAACTGTAAAGCTGAAACATGCAAAATACCTACAATTTTCTTATGAATGTGGATTTCCCAGTTTGCATAAGCCCCATGGCGTACCTACAATATAAGGAAAATTAGCAGTTATGCCTGTTTTACTGTGTCTAAAGACAAAAAGAAAACATTCACAGTTAGGGGATTAAAAGTTGTATGTTTCAAGCATGCATGGGATAGAGAGGATTGTGATTGTGGTGACTACCCAGTCCCCTGGCTGTGCCTGATCAATGGTGGTGCTAGCAACTATGTATTCAGCCTATGGTTTATTACTAGCTAGAGAGAGAAACAGAGACTGCTACTTCAACCATCAATGACTCACACACCCTGCAAAAGGAACTAACTCGCAACAGACTCACTCACAATGGACTTTATCCAGATCTCAATGCAATCTCTGTACGCAGAGAGGTGGAAAGGGGAGTAAATTCTCGTCTCCCAACTCTCAAGAGTACCGAGAGTCCACTTATGTGCCCAAAACCCAAGATTCCTGTGCGGATCTGCTTCTATATGGATACTAATACAACTGCCCCCTTGACACAATTAACATGGCTATCCTCACCTACAGTACAGGGATTTGCCATGTGTATGTGAAACGTTGCCTACCTGCTACCTGTATTTTTAATTATTCTATAGGGACGTCTTGTGCACACATGCGCAGATGTTACTAGTTAGGCAACTTAGGCATGTAGCTTGCGTAAGTCCCCTAAGGTTATTTAGGGGACTTACAGACCTAATCCAGATTTTCTATTTAGAATTCTGTGCACGCAGGTGGAATGCACTCTCGTCACACATATTGACCCTTTTGCATGCAGAACCCTTAACTCATGCGGAGGGGCATGTACAGAATGTTAATTCGTAGGTAAGGGATTTGGAAGGCCCGTTACTGTATAATTACCATTATGGATTGCTCCCACTAAGCATATCTTGTATTCATAGCTATAATTTCCACCCCCC